>JAYJML010000443.1:0-33583 GCA_035610835.1 Ophiura sarsii
GGGCTCATTTGTTGGGTTTTTTGTTGTTGATATGTTGCAGTGTTTTCCTTATTCAAATACTGCACAATACAATAACGATACCGTGTGTAAATTCTCTTTTTTGAACATGTGGTGGCTCTGAAAAGAGCCTTTGGATTAACTGCAGACGGTTCATTACTTCTACTTAGAAGTTGTATACTTGGTGACTGCCTTGGTGCCTTCGCTTACTGCGTGTTTGGCTAATTCACCAGGTAGGAGAAGACGAACGGCCGTCTGGATTTCCCGACTGCTGATTGTTGATCTCTTGTTGTAGTTGGCCAAACGTGACGATTCACCGGCGATACGCTCAAATATGTCGTTGACGAAACTGTTCATGATGCTCATTGCACGACTCGAGATACCAGTGTCGGGATGGACCTGTTTCAGAACTTTGTAAATGTAGATCCCGTAGCTCTCCTTTCGGCGTCTTCGTCTCTTGCCCGCGCCAGAAGGTCTCGCTGACTTTGCCATACCTGCTTTCTTTGAACCTTTTCCACTTCCTTTAGGAGCCATGGTGAGATATTGTAGCAATGCTTCGTGCGTTTCTAAACTTTGACAAGCGGTGATGAGAATGAACGATTGATTGACCACACCGTGCAGTCCTCTCTATTTATAAGGCAGGCACATGCAAATTAGGGATCCTGCGCGATAATACACCAGGCGTGACGGCGCGCGCTCATTGGACCATTGGACCATCGCGGTGCCGTGCCAGGATCCCGCGCTACGGTATATAAATGTATGCGTGCACTCACCGTCACTCTCACTCTCTTGTTCAAAGCAGACAATTGTGATTTCCGTTCGCTCTTCGTTCTTATCATTATAAACATCATGTCAGGTCGTGGTAAAGGTGCAAAGTCAGGCTCCAAGTCTAAGACTCGATCAGCACGAGCCGGACTCCAATTTCCCGTCGGTCGCGTGCACCGTTTTCTTCGCAAAGGCAATTACGCTGCCCGAGTCGGCGCAGGCGCCCCGGTTTACCTCGCAGCCGTAATGGAGTACCTGGCGGCCGAAATCCTTGAATTGGCCGGAAACGCAGCAAGAGACAACAAGAAAACCAGAATTACTCCTCGACATTTGCAGTTGGCAATCCGGAACGACGAAGAGTTGAATAGGCTTTTAGGTGGCGTCACAATAGCTCAGGGCGGTGTCTTACCCAACATTCAAGCGGTTTTACTCCCAAAGAAGACGGCCAAGACTGCGAAGTAAACTTCATCAAAAACACAACGGCTCTTTTCAGAGCCACCACATATTCCAAAAAGAGAATCTGACAATGTATTATTAAATCAGCTAGTTATTATAGTAATACACGTGCGGTTTCAATGTTAAAATATAAAACTATAAAGATAGGTAGCCTCGCATGATTGAAATATGCCGTTTTCAAGACCGTGTACTGTTGAGAATTTCATGTATTTAGACAGAGACCGTTAGATTTACGGTAAGAGCGCCCTCCCCCCAAAAATTTTATTTTTTATTTTTATAAAGATAGGTAACCTCGCATGATTGAAATATGCCGTTTTCAAGACCGTGTACTGTTGAGAATTTCATGTATTTAGACAGAGACCGTTAGAATAACGGTAAGTGCGCCCTCCCCCCAAAAAATCCAGAAAACAAAAAAAAAAGTCTTTAAAAAAGTTAGTTTGACTTCCCGAAAGGTGTATTGAAATGCAATGCAATATGTAATTTCTTAAACATTTTGAAGTGTTAAGTTGTATCGAATGAAGACGGACCAAAAGTTGCATGTGTCAAGTAGGGCAATGCTGGAATACAATCAAACACTTTTTTTTTGTTGAAGTTAATGTGGCTCCGAAATATTAAAGGGGAAATATTTAAGTATGTACTTGTAGTTTGAAAATCAATTTACATTTAATGACTTGAATCGTGATGTACACTTTTTTTAAAGTTATTGCGGCTCTGAAATAAAAGGGGAAATATTAAAGTATGTACTTGCAGTTTGAAAATCAATTTACATTTAATGACTTGAACCGTGATGCACGCGGCGGTGTAACATGTCTGTATAACGTATGATAGTTGCATTCTATTGTTACATTTGTAAAGGCGGACAATGCTGACATACAATCTCTTTTTTAAAGTTATGGTGGCTCTGAAAAGAGCCGTTTCTTATAAATGATTGCTGAGAAATATCTCTAAGCTCGTTCTCCACGGATACGGCGAGCCAACTGGATGTCCTTGGGCATAATGGTCACTCGTTTGGCGTGAATGGCACACAAGTTGGTGTCTTCAAAGAGTCCCACTAGATATGCTTCGCTGGCTTCTTGAAGGGCTAGAATGGCCGAGCTCTGGAAACGCAGCTCTGTCTTGAAATCTTGGGCAATCTCTCGAACTAAGCGTTGAAACGGCAGTTTGCGGATGAGAAGTTCAGTACTCTTCTGGTAGCGTCTGATCTCTCTAAGTGCAACGGTACCTGGACGGTAACGATGAGGTTTCTTCACACCGCCAGTAGCCGGTGCAGATTTACGCGCAGCTTTGGTAGCCAACTGCTTTCTTGGCGCCTTTCCACCGGTACTTTTACGTGCAGTTTGCTTGGTTCGAGCCATTTCAATTTGTTTAGAGAGCAACGGTGACGATATACTAAACAGAATGAACTTTAATGCTTCGGCCAAGGACTGCTGTCCTTCTTATATAGACACACGGAGGATCCTGTCGGAATTCACGCGCACCAATCACATCACTGGACGAAATCACTGGAAGCCCTCTCCGTCAGCTAGTATTTTTCACCGACGTCCGCACGCCATTCTCTGATATATATAAGCTGCGGTCATCGCTGTGTATCCATACATTCATTCGCTCGTCGAGTTATATATTAACTACAGTAAGCACACTATACAAGTCTGTTCATCATGTCTGGTCGTGGTAAAGGAGGCAAAGGACTAGGAAAAGGCGGTGCCAAACGACATCGTAAGGTGCTTCGTGATAACATCCAAGGCATTACCAAACCAGCCATCCGTCGCCTGGCGCGCCGGGGTGGTGTTAAGCGTATATCGGGTCTGATATATGAGGAGACGCGGGGAGTCCTGAAAGTATTCCTTGAGAATGTCATCCGTGATGCCGTCACTTATTGCGAACACGCAAAGAGAAAAACTGTCACAGCAATGGACGTCGTCTACGCCTTAAAACGACAGGGACGCACGCTGTACGGTTTTGGCGGCTAAAGTCAAGCAACGCCTATATCAAACGGCTCTTTTCAGAGCCACCATATTTCCCAAAGAGAGAAAAAAAATGCATTCATGTTGCCTAGATATCGTCCTGTTATTCACGTTTTATATTCCCCATAATTCCAATTTATTCTGAAGTATTATACTTATACTCACACTTACAATGACTAATTGTCGAGCCCATCCTTTGTAACATGGGTTATAACATTGAAACAACGGTCACGCTTGTTGCTAACGCTGCACTGGTTCGATTCAAAGCGGTATCTTTTCTAATTACTGGTATGACTTCATGTATGCACATTAACATGATACTTATAAACCTGTTAAATGCTGGTGGGTGGTGGTCTTGGATTGCCTGTTTTCTCAATATCAAAGTGGCATCTTTATCACAGAAAACAACAACAACTAACAAACATACAATCGGGACATAAAATAGCATATTGGTATTTTAAAGGGCTCATTTGTTGGGTTTTTTGTTGTTGATATGTTGCAGTGTTTTCCTTATTCAAATACTGCACAATACAATAACGATACCGTGTGTAAATTCTCTTTTTTGAACATGTGGTGGCTCTGAAAAGAGCCTTTGGATTAACTGCAGACGGTTCATTACTTCTACTTAGAAGTTGTATACTTGGTGACTGCCTTGGTGCCTTCGCTTACTGCGTGTTTGGCTAATTCACCAGGTAGGAGAAGACGAACGGCCGTCTGGATTTCCCGACTGCTGATTGTTGATCTCTTGTTGTAGTTGGCCAAACGTGACGATTCACCGGCGATACGCTCAAATATGTCGTTGACGAAACTGTTCATGATGCTCATTGCACGACTCGAGATACCAGTGTCGGGATGGACCTGTTTCAGAACTTTGTAAATGTAGATCCCGTAGCTCTCCTTTCGGCGTCTTCGTCTCTTGCCCGCGCCAGAAGGTCTCGCTGACTTTGCCATACCTGCTTTCTTTGAACCTTTTCCACTTCCTTTAGGAGCCATGGTGAGATATTGTAGCAATGCTTCGTGCGTTTCTAAACTTTGACAAGCGGTGATGAGAATGAACGATTGATTGACCACACCGTGCAGTCCTCTCTATTTATAAGGCAGGCACATGCAAATTAGGGATCCTGCGCGATAATACACCAGGCGTGACGGCGCGCGCTCATTGGACCATTGGACCATCGCGGTGCCGTGCCAGGATCCCGCGCTACGGTATATAAATGTATGCGTGCACTCACCGTCACTCTCACTCTCTTGTTCAAAGCAGACAATTGTGATTTCCGTTCGCTCTTCGTTCTTATCATTATAAACATCATGTCAGGTCGTGGTAAAGGTGCAAAGTCAGGCTCCAAGTCTAAGACTCGATCAGCACGAGCCGGACTCCAATTTCCCGTCGGTCGCGTGCACCGTTTTCTTCGCAAAGGCAATTACGCTGCCCGAGTCGGCGCAGGCGCCCCGGTTTACCTCGCAGCCGTAATGGAGTACCTGGCGGCCGAAATCCTTGAATTGGCCGGAAACGCAGCAAGAGACAACAAGAAAACCAGAATTACTCCTCGACATTTGCAGTTGGCAATCCGGAACGACGAAGAGTTGAATAGGCTTTTAGGTGGCGTCACAATAGCTCAGGGCGGTGTCTTACCCAACATTCAAGCGGTTTTACTCCCAAAGAAGACGGCCAAGACTGCGAAGTAAACTTCATCAAAAACACAACGGCTCTTTTCAGAGCCACCACATATTCCAAAAAGAGAATCTGACAATGTATTATTAAATCAGCTAGTTATTATAGTAATACACGTGCGGTTTCAATGTTAAAATATAAAACTATAAAGATAGGTAGCCTCGCATGATTGAAATATGCCGTTTTCAAGACCGTGTACTGTTGAGAATTTCATGTATTTAGACAGAGACCGTTAGATTTACGGTAAGAGCGCCCTCCCCCCAAAAATTTTATTTTTTATTTTTATAAAGATAGGTAACCTCGCATGATTGAAATATGCCGTTTTCAAGACCGTGTACTGTTGAGAATTTCATGTATTTAGACAGAGACCGTTAGAATAACGGTAAGTGCGCCCTCCCCCCAAAAAATCCAGAAAACAAAAAAAAAAGTCTTTAAAAAAGTTAGTTTGACTTCCCGAAAGGTGTATTGAAATGCAATGCAATATGTAATTTCTTAAACATTTTGAAGTGTTAAGTTGTATCGAATGAAGACGGACCAAAAGTTGCATGTGTCAAGTAGGGCAATGCTGGAATACAATCAAACACCTTTTTTTTTGTTGAAGTTAATGTGGCTCCGAAATATTAAAGGGGAAATATTTAAGTATGTACTTGTAGTTTGAAAATCAATTTACATTTAATGACTTGAATCGTGATGTACACTTTTTTTAAAGTTATTGCGGCTCTGAAATAAAAGGGGAAATATTAAAGTATGTACTTGCAGTTTGAAAATCAATTTACATTTAATGACTTGAACCGTGATGCACGCGGCGGTGTAACATGTCTGTATAACGTATGATAGTTGCATTCTATTGTTACATTTGTAAAGGCGGACAATGCTGACATACAATCTCTTTTTTAAAGTTATGGTGGCTCTGAAAAGAGCCGTTTCTTATAAATGATTGCTGAGAAATATCTCTAAGCTCGTTCTCCACGGATACGGCGAGCCAACTGGATGTCCTTGGGCATAATGGTCACTCGTTTGGCGTGAATGGCACACAAGTTGGTGTCTTCAAAGAGTCCCACTAGATATGCTTCGCTGGCTTCTTGAAGGGCTAGAATGGCCGAGCTCTGGAAACGCAGCTCTGTCTTGAAATCTTGGGCAATCTCTCGAACTAAGCGTTGAAACGGCAGTTTGCGGATGAGAAGTTCAGTACTCTTCTGGTAGCGTCTGATCTCTCTAAGTGCAACGGTACCTGGACGGTAACGATGAGGTTTCTTCACACCGCCAGTAGCCGGTGCAGATTTACGCGCAGCTTTGGTAGCCAACTGCTTTCTTGGCGCCTTTCCACCGGTACTTTTACGTGCAGTTTGCTTGGTTCGAGCCATTTCAATTTGTTTAGAGAGCAACGGTGACGATATACTAAACAGAATGAACTTTAATGCTTCGGCCAAGGACTGCTGTCCTTCTTATATAGACACACGGAGGATCCTGTCGGAATTCACGCGCACCAATCACATCACTGGACGAAATCACTGGAAGCCCTCTCCGTCAGCTAGTATTTTTCACCGACGTCCGCACGCCATTCTCTGATATATAAGCTGCGGTCATCGCTGTGTATCCATACATTCATTCGCTCGTCGAGTTATATATTAACTACAGTAAGCACACTATACAAGTCTGTTCATCATGTCTGGTCGTGGTAAAGGAGGCAAAGGACTAGGAAAAGGCGGTGCCAAACGACATCGTAAGGTGCTTCGTGATAACATCCAAGGCATTACCAAACCAGCCATCCGTCGCCTGGCGCGCCGGGGTGGTGTTAAGCGTATATCGGGTCTGATATATGAGGAGACGCGGGGAGTCCTGAAAGTATTCCTTGAGAATGTCATCCGTGATGCCGTCACTTATTGCGAACACGCAAAGAGAAAAACTGTCACAGCAATGGACGTCGTCTACGCCTTAAAACGACAGGGACGCACGCTGTACGGTTTTGGCGGCTAAAGTCAAGCAACGCCTATATCAAACGGCTCTTTTCAGAGCCACCATATTTCCCAAAGAGAGAAAAAAAATGCATTCATGTTGCCTAGATATCGTCCTGTTATTCACGTTTTATATTCCCCATAATTCCAATTTATTCTGAAGTATTATACTTATACTCACACTTACAATGACTAATTGTCGAGCCCATCCTTTGTAACATGGGTTATAACATTGAAACAACGGTCACGCTTGTTGCTAACGCTGCACTGGTTCGATTCAAAGCGGTATCTTTTCTAATTACTGGTATGACTTCATGTATGCACATTAACATGATACTTATAAACCTGTTAAATGCTGGTGGGTGGTGGTCTTGGATTGCCTGTTTTCTCAATATCAAAGTGGCATCTTTATCACAGAAAACAACAACAACTAACAAACATACAATCGGGACATAAAATAGCATATTGGTATTTTAAAGGGCTCATTTGTTGGGTTTTTTGTTGTTGATATGTTGCAGTGTTTTCCTTATTCAAATACTGCACAATACAATAACGATACCGTGTGTAAATTCTCTTTTTTGAACATGTGGTGGCTCTGAAAAGAGCCTTTGGATTAACTGCAGACGGTTCATTACTTCTACTTAGAAGTTGTATACTTGGTGACTGCCTTGGTGCCTTCGCTTACTGCGTGTTTGGCTAATTCACCAGGTAGGAGAAGACGAACGGCCGTCTGGATTTCCCGACTGCTGATTGTTGATCTCTTGTTGTAGTTGGCCAAACGTGACGATTCACCGGCGATACGCTCAAATATGTCGTTGACGAAACTGTTCATGATGCTCATTGCACGACTCGAGATACCAGTGTCGGGATGGACCTGTTTCAGAACTTTGTAAATGTAGATCCCGTAGCTCTCCTTTCGGCGTCTTCGTCTCTTGCCCGCGCCAGAAGGTCTCGCTGACTTTGCCATACCTGCTTTCTTTGAACCTTTTCCACTTCCTTTAGGAGCCATGGTGAGATATTGTAGCAATGCTTCGTGCGTTTCTAAACTTTGACAAGCGGTGATGAGAATGAACGATTGATTGACCACACCGTGCAGTCCTCTCTATTTATAAGGCAGGCACATGCAAATTAGGGATCCTGCGCGATAATACACCAGGCGTGACGGCGCGCGCTCATTGGACCATTGGACCATCGCGGTGCCGTGCCAGGATCCCGCGCTACGGTATATAAATGTATGCGTGCACTCACCGTCACTCTCACTCTCTTGTTCAAAGCAGACAATTGTGATTTCCGTTCGCTCTTCGTTCTTATCATTATAAACATCATGTCAGGTCGTGGTAAAGGTGCAAAGTCAGGCTCCAAGTCTAAGACTCGATCAGCACGAGCCGGACTCCAATTTCCCGTCGGTCGCGTGCACCGTTTTCTTCGCAAAGGCAATTACGCTGCCCGAGTCGGCGCAGGCGCCCCGGTTTACCTCGCAGCCGTAATGGAGTACCTGGCGGCCGAAATCCTTGAATTGGCCGGAAACGCAGCAAGAGACAACAAGAAAACCAGAATTACTCCTCGACATTTGCAGTTGGCAATCCGGAACGACGAAGAGTTGAATAGGCTTTTAGGTGGCGTCACAATAGCTCAGGGCGGTGTCTTACCCAACATTCAAGCGGTTTTACTCCCAAAGAAGACGGCCAAGACTGCGAAGTAAACTTCATCAAAAACACAACGGCTCTTTTCAGAGCCACCACATATTCCAAAAAGAGAATCTGACAATGTATTATTAAATCAGCTAGTTATTATAGTAATACACGTGCGGTTTCAATGTTAAAATATAAAACTATAAAGATAGGTAGCCTCGCATGATTGAAATATGCCGTTTTCAAGACCGTGTACTGTTGAGAATTTCATGTATTTAGACAGAGACCGTTAGATTTACGGTAAGAGCGCCCTCCCCCCAAAAATTTTATTTTTTATTTTTATAAAGATAGGTAACCTCGCATGATTGAAATATGCCGTTTTCAAGACCGTGTACTGTTGAGAATTTCATGTATTTAGACAGAGACCGTTAGAATAACGGTAAGTGCGCCCTCCCCCCAAAAAATCCAGAAAACAAAAAAAAAAGTCTTTAAAAAAGTTAGTTTGACTTCCCGAAAGGTGTATTGAAATGCAATGCAATATGTAATTTCTTAAACATTTTGAAGTGTTAAGTTGTATCGAATGAAGACGGACCAAAAGTTGCATGTGTCAAGTAGGGCAATGCTGGAATACAATCAAACACTTTTTTTTGTTGAAGTTAATGTGGCTCCGAAATATTAAAGGGGAAATATTTAAGTATGTACTTGTAGTTTGAAAATCAATTTACATTTAATGACTTGAATCGTGATGTACACTTTTTTTAAAGTTATTGCGGCTCTGAAATAAAAGGGGAAATATTAAAGTATGTACTTGCAGTTTGAAAATCAATTTACATTTAATGACTTGAACCGTGATGCACGCGGCGGTGTAACATGTCTGTATAACGTATGATAGTTGCATTCTATTGTTACATTTGTAAAGGCGGACAATGCTGACATACAATCTCTTTTTTAAAGTTATGGTGGCTCTGAAAAGAGCCGTTTCTTATAAATGATTGCTGAGAAATATCTCTAAGCTCGTTCTCCACGGATACGGCGAGCCAACTGGATGTCCTTGGGCATAATGGTCACTCGTTTGGCGTGAATGGCACACAAGTTGGTGTCTTCAAAGAGTCCCACTAGATATGCTTCGCTGGCTTCTTGAAGGGCTAGAATGGCCGAGCTCTGGAAACGCAGCTCTGTCTTGAAATCTTGGGCAATCTCTCGAACTAAGCGTTGAAACGGCAGTTTGCGGATGAGAAGTTCAGTACTCTTCTGGTAGCGTCTGATCTCTCTAAGTGCAACGGTACCTGGACGGTAACGATGAGGTTTCTTCACACCGCCAGTAGCCGGTGCAGATTTACGCGCAGCTTTGGTAGCCAACTGCTTTCTTGGCGCCTTTCCACCGGTACTTTTACGTGCAGTTTGCTTGGTTCGAGCCATTTCAATTTGTTTAGAGAGCAACGGTGACGATATACTAAACAGAATGAACTTTAATGCTTCGGCCAAGGACTGCTGTCCTTCTTATATAGACACACGGAGGATCCTGTCGGAATTCACGCGCACCAATCACATCACTGGACGAAATCACTGGAAGCCCTCTCCGTCAGCTAGTATTTTTCACCGACGTCCGCACGCCATTCTCTGATATATAAGCTGCGGTCATCGCTGTGTATCCATACATTCATTCGCTCGTCGAGTTATATATTAACTACAGTAAGCACACTATACAAGTCTGTTCATCATGTCTGGTCGTGGTAAAGGAGGCAAAGGACTAGGAAAAGGCGGTGCCAAACGACATCGTAAGGTGCTTCGTGATAACATCCAAGGCATTACCAAACCAGCCATCCGTCGCCTGGCGCGCCGGGGTGGTGTTAAGCGTATATCGGGTCTGATATATGAGGAGACGCGGGGAGTCCTGAAAGTATTCCTTGAGAATGTCATCCGTGATGCCGTCACTTATTGCGAACACGCAAAGAGAAAAACTGTCACAGCAATGGACGTCGTCTACGCCTTAAAACGACAGGGACGCACGCTGTACGGTTTTGGCGGCTAAAGTCAAGCAACGCCTATATCAAACGGCTCTTTTCAGAGCCACCATATTTCCCAAAGAGAAAAAAAAAATGCATTCATGTTGCCTAGATATCGTCCTGTTATTCACGTTTTATATTCCCCATAATTCCAATTTATTCTGAAGTATTATACTTATACTCACACTTACAATGACTAATTGTCGAGCCCATCCTTTGTAACATGGGTTATAACATTGAAACAACGGTCACGCTTGTTGCTAACGCTGCACTGGTTCGATTCAAAGCGGTATCTTTTCTAATTACTGGTATGACTTCATGTATGCACATTAACATGATACTTATAAACCTGTTAAATGCTGGTGGGTGGTGGTCTTGGATTGCCTGTTTTCTCAATATCAAAGTGGCATCTTTATCACAGAAAACAACAACAACTAACAAACATACAATCGGGACATAAAATAGCATATTGGTATTTTAAAGGGCTCATTTGTTGGGTTTTTTGTTGTTGATATGTTGCAGTGTTTTCCTTATTCAAATACTGCACAATACAATAACGATACCGTGTGTAAATTCTCTTTTTTGAACATGTGGTGGCTCTGAAAAGAGCCTTTGGATTAACTGCAGACGGTTCATTACTTCTACTTAGAAGTTGTATACTTGGTGACTGCCTTGGTGCCTTCGCTTACTGCGTGTTTGGCTAATTCACCAGGTAGGAGAAGACGAACGGCCGTCTGGATTTCCCGACTGCTGATTGTTGATCTCTTGTTGTAGTTGGCCAAACGTGACGATTCACCGGCGATACGCTCAAATATGTCGTTGACGAAACTGTTCATGATGCTCATTGCACGACTCGAGATACCAGTGTCGGGATGGACCTGTTTCAGAACTTTGTAAATGTAGATCCCGTAGCTCTCCTTTCGGCGTCTTCGTCTCTTGCCCGCGCCAGAAGGTCTCGCTGACTTTGCCATACCTGCTTTCTTTGAACCTTTTCCACTTCCTTTAGGAGCCATGGTGAGATATTGTAGCAATGCTTCGTGCGTTTCTAAACTTTGACAAGCGGTGATGAGAATGAACGATTGATTGACCACACCGTGCAGTCCTCTCTATTTATAAGGCAGGCACATGCAAATTAGGGATCCTGCGCGATAATACACCAGGCGTGACGGCGCGCGCTCATTGGACCATTGGACCATCGCGGTGCCGTGCCAGGATCCCGCGCTACGGTATATAAATGTATGCGTGCACTCACCGTCACTCTCACTCTCTTGTTCAAAGCAGACAATTGTGATTTCCGTTCGCTCTTCGTTCTTATCATTATAAACATAATGTCAGGTCGTGGTAAAGGTGCAAAGTCAGGCTCCAAGTCTAAGACTCGATCAGCACGAGCCGGACTCCAATTTCCCGTCGGTCGCGTGCACCGTTTTCTTCGCAAAGGCAATTACGCTGCCCGAGTCGGCGCAGGCGCCCCGGTTTACCTCGCAGCCGTAATGGAGTACCTGGCGGCCGAAATCCTTGAATTGGCCGGAAACGCAGCAAGAGACAACAAGAAAACCAGAATTACTCCTCGACATTTGCAGTTGGCAATCCGGAACGACGAAGAGTTGAATAGGCTTTTAGGTGGCGTCACAATAGCTCAGGGCGGTGTCTTACCCAACATTCAAGCGGTTTTACTCCCAAAGAAGACGGCCAAGACTGCGAAGTAAACTTCATCAAAAACACAACGGCTCTTTTCAGAGCCACCACATATTCCAAAAAGAGAATCTGACAATGTATTATTAAATCAGCTAGTTATTATAGTAATACACGTGCGGTTTCCATGTTAAAATATAAAACTATAAAGATAGGTAGCCTCGCATGATTGAAATATGCCGTTTTCAAGACCGTGTACTGTTGAGAATTTCATGTATTTAGACAGAGACCGTTAGATTTACGGTAAGAGCGCCCTTGTTACGTAGAGCTTGGCTCTAACGCTTGATTTAGTAATGTATTTCTAGTATGATTTGATATTACACTATCTGGCGCGATGGTCGCTAGATGGCGTTCACATAAACAGGTGCGTTAGGTTGTATAAGCGTGACTAATTTCTCCCGCGCTTTACGAAGGATTATTGTGATCGCGTTGTCAACAAAAATCATTCCCTTATGCGATGTCTTGGAGATAACTATATTTTGGTTGCTTCCTAAAAACCGACATCTTTATCAGGGTAAGCTTGCGGTCATTGTGAGCCTGGTATATTTTGTTTCATGGGGTAAGTTTGCGAGTTTGCAAACCCATCGATTGGTCTAATGTGTGGCAATCAAGTTATTACGTGAAAGTTAGCATCATTAATTTCGTCGGCTATGGTATCAGCACCCCGTTGGATGGACGAGTCATACAGAATTTCGTCCAGGGTGAACAACTGAAAGTAGTGCCATCATGTCGACGAATGTCTGGAGACACGAGACATCACATTTGGGAATCTAACGTAAGTTTGTAAATAAGTGTAAATAAATATTGTATTATTTTTCTATAGACGTGTACGTGCTGACGTCCCTTAAAATACGTCTAAATTATATTTCACGATATTACATGTTCCCAATCCGTGTATTCAAGTTGACTACATTGAAGGTATAAAATGAAGTTATTCTTTGCAATTCAAATATCAAAATTTACATCCGTGAAAATTACGGAAATTTCATTAATTGTTTTCGTAGAAATTAAGAAAACAAAATGTCTGTATCCGTTGTTTTATCTCATGAGCAAGGAAGTTTTGGATAAAGAAACATATAACAAAATGAAGCTCCTTTTAATATATTTTGGAATAGAGCTGAAATGGGATAATAGTAGGTTTCTTTCCGCATGCAATTAATATGTCTTGAATGTAAATATATTTGTAAATACAATTTTATCCGAATGAAATAAATGTTGTGTAATAGGGTGAAATCATGACTTCTTGATATTGTGTGGCTTTATGCGAATTAGCATAACAATCATGATTTTTCCCGCCCAAAATTATATATGTTTATAACAATGTATTGTGTATGGAGTGAACTCATGAACTTGCTAATATTATGTGACGTTATGCGAATTAGCATTTGATCATGATTTCTCTCGCAAAATAAATATGGCTGGTGATTTATAAAAGTAAACTTTCATTTGTGTATGTTGTACCGATGTTGCGTGGTGGAAATAATACCCCAAGATTTCATGAGTATATCAGTTGAAATGTCAATTATAAATCTACTTTTGGACACGCCGTTTTAATACGGTATCAAAAGAATTGATGTGTGTTGAATTTGGTCTATTAATATATAGAAACAATTTTGACTTGTATCCGAAATGGATATAGCTTTATTTGCAAATACAAAATATTATTTGCAAGGTTTTGGTTTCAATTTATTGTTTCAGTGCGTTGGCTGTTATTGCTGTTACTGATGCTACAGCTTGTTACTGTTTATGGAGGTTAATGGCTGCCGATATAATTAGCAGTTGTATCACCGATTATTAATGCATACCAAATGTGGGGTAATCCGATGAATCTGATGTTGTTGACGTGGAAATCAACCAAGCATTAAAAACCCTTGGCTACGACCGTTGAATGATCATCAAGAATATATAACAACCGCTACATTGATTAAATGACAGATGTAATCCAATAATCCCTAATGATGTCGCAGATTAAGTAAGATAACATTAAATTCTGCTAAATGGGTAAGCACTGGTTATTATTACGTCATATATATCAATAACACTTTCAATTGTCTGGAGGCATAACAACACCATTGATTATTCGTCGAGGTTATTACATTCATGGGAAACCCATCTACAACAACAAATGAGGCATAATTGAAGTGACATTATAATTTGATTTGAACTTTGTGAATATTATTGTTTATGTGAATGAGACCTATTGTATAGGTCATCCATATGTTAATGGATCTGAAGAAAGTCAGTGACGGAGATGATGAATTAAAATTATAGTTAAATATGGTAAATCTGATTTGTACGATGTGTTAATTGGCGTTCAAATGTATAGTACCTCACTTATGCGTAGTTAATTTATTGAACTTGGGCGTTACACCAAAGGTCAGGCGTAACAATTGGGGGCTCGTCCGGGAACGTTTACGCATGCGCCAAAAACAATACGTGCTAATAAATCTTTGCATAATTAATGTTAAGGAGGTGCGGATGATTTAACGTCAATTTAACTTATATATTGCTTGTATACATCATATGTATCTCACTGTTGTCTTAATATATTTGTTATCTTCAGATCTTCAGACGTTCGACTACATGGTTGGCACTACTTCGGATGGTCACCACATGTATATCGCACAAGTCAAGATCAAGGTGAAGAACACCAAGATATAACAGCCAACGTAGAAGTGCTGGGGTGAGCATAGTAGTGTAATTGTTAAATTTTACGTATTTATAATAGTTGATTGCCACAGATTTATAGATACACTTTTCTTAATAATTTTCGTGAAAATTCCGCGGTAGTTCTTTATATATTTTTTTTTTTACCCAAATTTAATTTCGTATTCATTCTCATCATGTCTGTAGAATATCTCAAAGAAATAGAAACTATATCTACCCTTGGTAAAGAAATCGGTCTCGAAGGTCGCGATTTGAAAGAATTTTTGGTTGAGGAAAGAAAGAAATTAAAAGAACAAAGGGATGCTGATCGTGATGCAAGAACAGCCGAGCGCGAACATGAAAAGGATCGCCAGGCTCATGAAAAAGAAATTAAAATTCATGAACTTGAAATTGAAAAAGAGCGCTTATCTCAAGTAGCGCAGATGGAAAAAGAGCGTCAAACTCATGAATTGAATGTTGAAGAACAGCGCGCACAGCGTGAAGCGAATATGGAAGAGCAACGCGCACTGCGCGAGAAAGAGCGTAGAGCAGAGGAACAAATTAATGAAGAACATCGGTTAGGGCGCGAAAAAGAACTCTTGGAAACGCGTACAGAGCGCGAAAAAGAACTCTTGGAAACGCGTACAGAGCGCGAAAAAGAACTTTTGGAAACGCGTGCCGATCTTGAACAAAAGAAAAATGACACGCAATATCATCATGAAATTGAAATGGCTAACCTTACGCTCAAAAGTAATGAATTACAGAATCAGACTGCCATAAATGGCTCACATACTTCGGCAAATAGCAACAAGTATAGACCATTGAAACTTCCAAAATACGATGAAACTAAAGATGATATGGATGCATACATTAATAGGTTTGAAAGATATGCAGTAACAAGTCAATGGGAGCAAGAAATTTGGGCCTTGAATTTGAGTACTCTTTTGACTGGACAAGGACTACAGGTTTATGATGCACTTACTCCTAACGATGCCGATAACTATATCATTTTGAAAAGAGCATTGTTAAGACGGTATAAACATACCGAAGTTGGGTTTCGTGAGAAATTCAAAAACTCTAAACCTGACCCAAATGAAAGTGCTGAACAATATACAACCCGAATTACCAGGTACCTTCACAGGTGGATTGAACTCGCGGATGTAGGTAACTCAATTGGAGCTTTGGTAGATTTGTTGGTCAGAGATCAATTTTTACATAGCTGCCCGAGAAACATGGCCACTCATATTTTGGAACAAGAACCAAAAGAAGCAAACAAAGTTGCGATAATCGCTGATCATTACATAAATGCACATGGTGGTTGGTTCGACAAGGTCAAAGTGAAAGAAAATAAATTTCAATCCCAACCGAAAACATCAGGTCAGAATACAGGTCAATATAAAAATACTGGCCAGCCCCAACGTACAAACCAATCTCAAGGTCAATCGAATAGGCCTAGCAATTCATACACTAATAGTGGTAAGTTCAATACAGGTATCCGTGAACCGATCACATGTTTCCTATGCGGAAAGAAAGGTCATAGAGCAAAGGATTGTATCCGTAAAGGAACATTAGCCCTTGTATTAGATAGTGTTGCACAACTATACCCTACAGATGGAAATAGGCCTACTGATGTAAACACTCAAGACAATCTTAAAAGTAACTGTAATTTACAGCAACAAAGTGACGAGCAAAATACTGAGACAGGTGATAGGCCTACAAACCATTCTGGTTATAATCAGAGTATAGACTATGGTAATCAGTCAGGTGGTAACGATAGTAACTACAGTAATGGTCATGCTTATCACACTTTAAGCTCTGACATAGGCTTAAACAGAAATGCACCAGTACAACACCAAGGTGTTAGTCATGATAACCCTGGTAAGTATAACCATAGGCCTACAAATAATGGGCAACAGAGTGACGAAGGTTATGGATCACGACACGTAACCTTAGGTCTACTATGTACTGAGATTGATCCAGATAAGGTAGACATAAATCTGCAACAAGATTATCCTGAAATAGAGTGTGATTGCCAACGAAAAAACATAGGTATAGCATGTAAGCATTGGGATAATAAACGTATGCCATTGAGAGAGGGAACGATCAATGGTACATCAGTTAAGGTATATCGTGATACAGGTTGTAATGGTGTCGTTGTACGCAAAGGTCTAGTAAAACCGCATCAGTATACAGGTGAACAACATACATGTTATCTAATCGATGGTACGCAACGAAAGTATCCCGTCGCCAAGATCGATATTACGTCACCATATTTCACAGGTAGAGTATACGCTCTAGTAATGGAAACACCAATATGTGACTTAGTGGTCGGACAATGTCCAGGTGCAAAAGATCCAGATGTAAAGATCATACCAACTCAAGATATCGGAGTGCAAGTCGACTTGGAAACAGACGATTTAGAAGAACAACATGTTGTCGCATCTGAAACCCTAATTCAGAAATCAGCCAGTTCTAAGCCTCTTACACCATTACTTGTAACTCCATCAGATGAAGAAGTGACGCCAGAAACCACCCGACAAGTACGTCCACAGCAGGAAGATCAAACCCTACAAAAGAGAAGAGAACATGCAGCAACAGGAATCAAGAATAAGTTCTCAGAGTCTTACCATCGTATTGAAGGATATATCTCCAAAGTCATGGCAGTATTACTTACAATGACATCGACTGTCGCCATCACCTTGCAACTCTTTCTTTTCATATTTCTCATCGGTGCTGTGCTGTTACAAGAAGATGACGGGGAATTATTCCCAACGGCACTTGCGAGTAAAAAGCTCAATGAACATCAGAAGCGTTACTCAGTCATGGAAAAGGAATGCTTGGCATTAATATGGGCAACTCAGAAATTCTCCACCTACTTATTTGGAAAGGAGTTTGTCATCCAAACCGACCATCAACCTTTGACATGTCTCCGAAAATCCAAAGTAGCAAATGGCAGGATAATGCGTTGGGCATTAGCACTACAACAATTTCGCTACCGAATAGAAGTCATCAAAGGCAAACATAATGTTGGAGCCGATTTCATGAGTAGAGCAGTACTTGATTAAAATGCTAAAACAAACATCAAAATAATAACAGGAATCCATCAAATCATATAAGTATTCATACGATAGATGAGCGGTCATACGTAAGCATACTGGGTAGAAATATTTTAAAATCATGGAAGCTGATTGTATATATATATTCATGGAAGCAGATTTTTTTTTTTTTTTTTGATAAATACAGTTCGTATATTTATCTTAAGTGGGGGGTTAATTGTTACGTAGAGCTTGGCTCTAACGCTTGATTTAGTAATGTATTTCTAGTATGATTTGATATTACACTATCTGGCGCGATGGTCGCTAGATGGCGTTCACATAAACAGGTGCGTTAGGTTGTATAAGCGTGACTAATTTCTCCCGCGCTTTACGAAGGATTATTGTGATCGCGTTGTCAACAAAAATCATTCCCTTATGCGATGTCTTGGAGATAACTATATTTTGGTTGCTTCCTAAAAACCGACATCTTTATCAGGGTAAGCTTGCGGTCATTGTGAGCCTGGTATATTTTGTTTCATGGGGTAAGTTTGCGAGTTTGCAAACCCATCGATTGGTCTAATGTGTGGCAATCAAGTTATTACGTGAAAGTTAGCATCATTAATTTCGTCGGCTATGGTATCAGCACCCCGTTGGATGGACGAGTCATACAGAATTTCGTCCAGGGTGAACAACTGAAAGTAGTGCCATCATGTCGACGAATGTCTGGAGACACGAGACATCACATTTGGGAATCTAACGTAAGTTTGTAAATAAGTGTAAATAAATATTGTATTATTTTTCTATAGACGTGTACGTGCTGACGTCCCTTAAAATACGTCTAAATTATATTTCACGATATTACATGTTCCCAATCCGTGTATTCAAGTTGACTACATTGAAGGTATAAAATGAAGTTATTCTTTGCAATTCAAATATCAAAATTTACATCCGTGAAAATTACGGAAATTTCATTAATTGTTTTCGTAGAAATTAAGAAAACAAAATGTCTGTATCCGTTGTTTTATCTCATGAGCAAGGAAGTTTTGGATAAAGAAACATATAACAAAATGAAGCTCCTTTTAATATATTTTGGAATAGAGCTGAAATGGGATAATAGTAGGTTTCTTTCCGCATGCAATTAATATGTCTTGAATGTAAATATATTTGTAAATACAATTTTATCCGAATGAAATAAATGTTGTGTAATAGGGTGAAATCATGACTTCTTGATATTGTGTGGCTTTATGCGAATTAGCATAACAATCATGATTTTTCCCGCCCAAAATTATATATGTTTATAACAATGTATTGTGTATGGAGTGAACTCATGAACTTGCTAATATTATGTGACGTTATGCGAATTAGCATTTGATCATGATTTCTCTCGCAAAATAAATATGGCTGGTGATTTATAAAAGTAAACTTTCATTTGTGTATGTTGTACCGATGTTGCGTGGTGGAAATAATACCCCAAGATTTCATGAGTATATCAGTTGAAATGTCAATTATAAATCTACTTTTGGACACGCCGTTTTAATACGGTATCAAAAGAATTGATGTGTGTTGAATTTGGTCTATTAATATATAGAAACAATTTTGACTTGTATCCGAAATGGATATAGCTTTATTTGCAAATACAAAATATTATTTGCAAGGTTTTGGTTTCAATTTATTGTTTCAGTGCGTTGGCTGTTATTGCTGTTACTGATGCTACAGCTTGTTACTGTTTATGGAGGTTAATGGCTGCCGATATAATTAGCAGTTGTATCACCGATTATTAATGCATACCAAATGTGGGGTAATCCGATGAATCTGATGTTGTTGACGTGGAAATCAACCAAGCATTAAAAACCCTTGGCTACGACCGTTGAATGATCATCAAGAATATATAACAACCGCTACATTGATTAAATGACAGATGTAATCCAATAATCCCTAATGATGTCGCAGATTAAGTAAGATAACATTAAATTCTGCTAAATGGGTAAGCACTGGTTATTATTACGTCATATATATCAATAACACTTTCAATTGTCTGGAGGCATAACAACACCATTGATTATTCGTCGAGGTTATTACATTCATGGGAAACCCATCTACAACAACAAATGAGGCATAATTGAAGTGACATTATAATTTGATTTGAACTTTGTGAATATTATTGTTTATGTGAATGAGACCTATTGTATAGGTCATCCATATGTTAATGGATCTGAAGAAAGTCAGTGACGGAGATGATGAATTAAAATTATAGTTAAATATGGTAAATCTGATTTGTACGATGTGTTAATTGGCGTTCAAATGTATAGTACCTCACTTATGCGTAGTTAATTTATTGAACTTGGGCGTTACACCAAAGGTCAGGCGTAACAGCCCTCCCCCCAAAAAATTTATTTTTTATTTTTATAAAGATAGGTAACCTCGCATGATTGAAATATGCCGTTTTCAAGACCGTGTACTGTTGAGAATTTCATGTATTTAGACAGAGACCGTTAGAATAACGGTAAGTGCGCCCTCCCCCCAAAAAATCCAGAAAAAAAAAAAAAAAGTCTTTAAAAAAGTTAGTTTGACTTCCCGAAAGGTGTATTGAAATGCAATGCAATATGTAATTTCTTAAACATTTTGAAGTGTTAAGTTGTATCGAATGAAGACGGACCAAAAGTTGCATGTGTCAAGTAGGGCAATGCTGGAATACAATCAAACACTTTTTTTTTTTTGAAGTTAATGTGGCTCCGAAATATTAAAGGGGAAATATTTAAGTATGTACTTGTAGTTTGAAAATCAATTTACATTTAATGACTTGAATCGTGATGTACACTTTTTTTAAAGTTATTGCGGCTCTGAAATAAAAGGGGAAATATTAAAGTATGTACTTGCAGTTTGAAAATCAATTTACATTTAATGACTTGAACCGTGATGCACGCGGCGGTGTAACATGTCTGTATAACGTATGATAGTTGCATTCTATTGTTACATTTGTAAAGGCGGACAATGCTGACATACAATCTCTTTTTTAAAGTTATGGTGGCTCTGAAAAGAGCCGTTTCTTATAAATGATTGCTGAGAAATATCTCTAAGCTCGTTCTCCACGGATACGGCGAGCCAACTGGATGTCCTTGGGCATAATGGTCACTCGTTTGGCGTGAATGGCACACAAGTTGGTGTCTTCAAAGAGTCCCACTAGATATGCTTCGCTGGCTTCTTGAAGGGCTAGAATGGCCGAGCTCTGGAAACGCAGCTCTGTCTTGAAATCTTGGGCAATCTCTCGAACTAAGCGTTGAAACGGCAGTTTGCGGATGAGAAGTTCAGTACTCTTCTGGTAGCGTCTGATCTCTCTAAGTGCAACGGTACCTGGACGGTAACGATGAGGTTTCTTCACACCGCCAGTAGCCGGTGCAGATTTACGCGCAGCTTTGGTAGCCAACTGCTTTCTTGGCGCCTTTCCACCGGTACTTTTACGTGCAGTTTGCTTGGTTCGAGCCATTTCAATTTGTTTAGAGAGCAACGGTGACGATATACTAAACAGAATGAACTTTAATGCTTCGGCCAAGGACTGCTGTCCTTCTTATATAGACACACGGAGGATCCTGTCGGAATTCACGCGCACCAATCACATCACTGGACGAAATCACTGGAAGCCCTCTCCGTCAGCTAGTATTTTTCACCGACGTCCGCACGCCATTCTCTGATATATAAGCTGCGGTCATCGCTGTGTATCCATACATTCATTCGCTCGTCGAGTTATATATTAACTACAGTAAGCACACTATACAAGTCTGTTCATCATGTCTGGTCGTGGTAAAGGAGGCAAAGGACTAGGAAAAGGCGGTGCCAAACGACATCGTAAGGTGCTTCGTGATAACATCCAAGGCATTACCAAACCAGCCATCCGTCGCCTGGCGCGCCGGGGTGGTGTTAAGCGTATATCGGGTCTGATATATGAGGAGACGCGGGGAGTCCTGAAAGTATTCCTTGAGAATGTCATCCGTGATGCCGTCACTTATTGCGAACACGCAAAGAGAAAAACTGTCACAGCAATGGACGTCGTCTACGCCTTAAAACGACAGGGACGCACGCTGTACGGTTTTGGCGGCTAAAGTCAAGCAACGCCTATATCAAACGGCTCTTTTCAGAGCCACCATATTTCCCAAAGAGAGAAAAAAAATGCATTCATGTTGCCTAGATATCGTCCTGTTATTCACGTTTTATATTCCCCATAATTCCAATTTATTCTGAAGTATTATACTTATACTCACACTTACAATGACTAATTGTCGAGCCCATCCTTTGTAACATGGGTTATAACATTGAAACAACGGTCACGCTTGTTGCTAACGCTGCACTGGTTCGATTCAAAGCGGTATCTTTTCTAATTACTGGTATGACTTCATGTATGCACATTAACATGATACTTATAAACCTGTTAAATGCTGGTGGGTGGTGGTCTTGGATTGCCTGTTTTCTCAATATCAAAGTGGCATCTTTATCACAGAAAACAACAACAACTAACAAACATACAATCGGGACATAAAATAGCATATTGGTATTTTAAAGGGCTCATTTGTTGGGTTTTTTGTTGTTGATATGTTGCAGTGTTTTCCTTATTCAAATACTGCACAATACAATAACGATACCGTGTGTAAATTCTCTTTTTTGAACATGTGGTGGCTCTGAAAAGAGCCTTTGGATTAACTGCAGACGGTTCATTACTTCTACTTAGAAGTTGTATACTTGGTGACTGCCTTGGTGCCTTCGCTTACTGCGTGTTTGGCTAATTCACCAGGTAGGAGAAGACGAACGGCCGTCTGGATTTCCCGACTGCTGATTGTTGATCTCTTGTTGTAGTTGGCCAAACGTGACGATTCACCGGCGATACGCTCAAATATGTCGTTGACGAAACTGTTCATGATGCTCATTGCACGACTCGAGATACCAGTGTCGGGATGGACCTGTTTCAGAACTTTGTAAATGTAGATCCCGTAGCTCTCCTTTCGGCGTCTTCGTCTCTTGCCCGCGCCAGAAGGTCTCGCTGACTTTGCCATACCTGCTTTCTTTGAACCTTTTCCACTTCCTTTAGGAGCCATGGTGAGATATTGTAGCAATGCTTCGTGCGTTTCTAAACTTTGACAAGCGGTGATGAGAATGAACGATTGATTGACCACACCGTGCAGTCCTCTCTATTTATAAGGCAGGCACATGCAAATTAGGGATCCTGCGCGATAATACACCAGGCGTGACGGCGCGCGCTCATTGGACCATTGGACCATCGCGGTGCCGTGCCAGGATCCCGCGCTACGGTATATAAATGTATGCGTGCACTCACCGTCACTCTCACTCTCTTGTTCAAAGCAGACAATTGTGATTTCCGTTCGCTCTTCGTTCTTATCATTATAAACATCATGTCAGGTCGTGGTAAAGGTGCAAAGTCAGGCTCCAAGTCTAAGACTCGATCAGCACGAGCCGGACTCCAATTTCCCGTCGGTCGCGTGCACCGTTTTCTTCGCAAAGGCAATTACGCTGCCCGAGTCGGCGCAGGCGCCCCGGTTTACCTCGCAGCCGTAATGGAGTACCTGGCGGCCGAAATCCTTGAATTGGCCGGAAACGCAGCAAGAGACAACAAGAAAACCAGAATTACTCCTCGACATTTGCAGTTGGCAATCCGGAACGACGAAGAGTTGAATAGGCTTTTAGGTGGCGTCACAATAGCTCAGGGCGGTGTCTTACCCAACATTCAAGCGGTTTTACTCCCAAAGAAGACGGCCAAGACTGCGAAGTAAACTTCATCAAAAACACAACGGCTCTTTTCAGAGCCACCACATATTCCAAAAAGAGAATCTGACAATGTATTATTAAATCAGCTAGTTATTATAGTAATACACGTGCGGTTTCAATGTTAAAATATAAAACTATAAAGATAGGTAGCCTCGCATGATTGAAATATGCCGTTTTCAAGACCGTGTACTGTTGAGAATTTCATGTATTTAGACAGAGACCGTTAGATTTACGGTAAGAGCGCCCTCCCCCCAAAAATTTTATTTTTTATTTTTATAAAGATAGGTAACCTCGCATGATTGAAATATGCCGTTTTCAAGACCGTGTACTGTTGAGAATTTCATGTATTTAGACAGAGACCGTTAGAATAACGGTAAGTGCGCCCTCCCCCAAAAAAATCCAGAAAACAAAAAAAAAAGTCTTTAAAAAAGTTAGTTTGACTTCCCGAAAGGTGTATTGAAATGCAATGCAATATGTAATTTCTTAAACATTTTGAAGTGTTAAGTTGTATCGAATGAAGACGGACCAAAAGTTGCATGTGTCAAGTAGGGCAATGCTGGAATACAATCAAACACTTTTTTTTTGTTGAAGTTAATGTGGCTCCGAAATATTAAAGGGGAAATATTTAAGTATGTACTTGTAGTTTGAAAATCAATTTACATTTAATGACTTGAATCGTGATGTACACTTTTTTTAAAGTTATTGCGGCTCTGAAATAAAAGGGGAAATATTAAAGTATGTACTTGCAGTTTGAAAATCAATTTACATTTAATGACTTGAACCGTGATGCACGCGGCGGTGTAACATGTCTGTATAACGTATGATAGTTGCATTCTATTGTTACATTTGTAAAGGCGGACAATGCTGACATACAATCTCTTTTTTAAAGTTATGGTGGCTCTGAAAAGAGCCGTTTCTTATAAATGATTGCTGAGAAATATCTCTAAGCTCGTTCTCCACGGATACGGCGAGCCAACTGGATGTCCTTGGGCATAATGGTCACTCGTTTGGCGTGAATGGCACACAAGTTGGTGTCTTCAAAGAGTCCCACTAGATATGCTTCGCTGGCTTCTTGAAGGGCTAGAATGGCCGAGCTCTGGAAACGCAGCTCTGTCTTGAAATCTTGGGCAATCTCTCGAACTAAGCGTTGAAACGGCAGTTTGCGGATGAGAAGTTCAGTACTCTTCTGGTAGCGTCTGATCTCTCTAAGTGCAACGGTACCTGGACGGTAACGATGAGGTTTCTTCACACCGCCAGTAGCCGGTGCAGATTTACGCGCAGCTTTGGTAGCCAACTGCTTTCTTGGCGCCTTTCCACCGGTACTTTTACGTGCAGTTTGCTTGGTTCGAGCCATTTCAATTTGTTTAGAGAGCAACGGTGACGATATACTAAACAGAATGAACTTTAATGCTTCGGCCAAGGACTGCTGTCCTTCTTATATAGACACACGGAGGATCCTGTCGGAATTCACGCGCACCAATCACATCACTGGACGAAATCACTGGAAGCCCTCTCCGTCAGCTAGTATTTTTCACCGACGTCCGCACGCCATTCTCTGATATATAAGCTGCGGTCATCGCTGTGTATCCATACATTCATTCGCTCGTCGAGTTATATATTAACTACAGTAAGCACACTATACAAGTCTGTTCATCATGTCTGGTCGTGGTAAAGGAGGCAAAGGACTAGGAAAAGGCGGTGCCAAACGACATCGTAAGGTGCTTCGTGATAACATCCAAGGCATTACCAAACCAGCCATCCGTCGCCTGGCGCGCCGGGGTGGTGTTAAGCGTATATCGGGTCTGATATATGAGGAGACGCGGGGAGTCCTGAAAGTATTCCTTGAGAATGTCATCCGTGATGCCGTCACTTATTGCGAACACGCAAAGAGAAAAACTGTCACAGCAATGGACGTCGTCTACGCCTTAAAACGACAGGGACGCACGCTGTACGGTTTTGGCGGCTAAAGTCAAGCAACGCCTATATCAAACGGCTCTTTTCAGAGCCACCATATTTCCCAAAGAGAGAAAAAAAATGCATTCATGTTGCCTAGATATCGTCCTGTTATTCACGTTTTATATTCCCCATAATTCCAATTTATTCTGAAGTATTATACTTATACTCACACTTACAATGACTAATTGTCGAGCCCATCCTTTGTAACATGGGTTATAACATTGAAACAACGGTCACGCTTGTTGCTAACGCTGCACTGGTTCGATTCAAAGCGGTATCTTTTCTAATTACTGGTATGACTTCATGTATGCACATTAACATGATACTTATAAACCTGTTAAATGCTGGTGGGTGGTGGTCTTGGATTGCCTGTTTTCTCAATATCAAAGTGGCATCTTTATCACAGAAAACAACAACAACTAACAAACATACAATCGGGACATAAAATAGCATATTGGTATTTTAAAGGGCTCATTTGTTGGGTTTTTTGTTGTTGATATGTTGCAGTGTTTTCCTTATTCAAATACTGCACAATACAATAACGATACCGTGTGTAAATTCTCTTTTTTGAACATGTGGTGGCTCTGAAAAGAGCCTTTGGATTAACTGCAGACGGTTCATTACTTCTACTTAGAAGTTGTATACTTGGTGACTGCCTTGGTGCCTTCGCTTACTGCGTGTTTGGCTAATTCACCAGGTAGGAGAAGACGAACGGCCGTCTGGATTTCCCGACTGCTGATTGTTGATCTCTTGTTGTAGTTGGCCAAACGTGACGATTCACCGGCGATACGCTCAAATATGTCGTTGACGAAACTGTTCATGATGCTCATTGCACGACTCGAGATACCAGTGTCGGGATGGACCTGTTTCAGAACTTTGTAAATGTAGATCCCGTAGCTCTCCTTTCGGCGTCTTCGTCTCTTGCCCGCGCCAGAAGGTCTCGCTGACTTTGCCATACCTGCTTTCTTTGAACCTTTTCCACTTCCTTTAGGAGCCATGGTGAGATATTGTAGCAATGCTTCGTGCGTTTCTAAACTTTGACAAGCGGTGATGAGAATGAACGATTGATTGACCACACCGTGCAGTCCTCTCTATTTATAAGGCAGGCACATGCAAATTAGGGATCCTGCGCGATAATACACCAGGCGTGACGGCGCGCGCTCATTGGACCATTGGACCATCGCGGTGCCGTGCCAGGATCCCGCGCTACGGTATATAAATGTATGCGTGCACTCACCGTCACTCTCACTCTCTTGTTCAAAGCAGACAATTGTGATTTCCGTTCGCTCTTCGTTCTTATCATTATAAACATCATGTCAGGTCGTGGTAAAGGTGCAAAGTCAGGCTCCAAGTCTAAGACTCGATCAGCACGAGCCGGACTCCAATTTCCCGTCGGTCGCGTGCACCGTTTTCTTCGCAAAGGCAATTACGCTGCCCGAGTCGGCGCAGGCGCCCCGGTTTACCTCGCAGCCGTAATGGAGTACCTGGCGGCCGAAATCCTTGAATTGGCCGGAAACGCAGCAAGAGACAACAAGAAAACCAGAATTACTCCTCGACATTTGCAGTTGGCAATCCGGAACGACGAAGAGTTGAATAGGCTTTTAGGTGGCGTCACAATAGCTCAGGGCGGTGTCTTACCCAACATTCAAGCGGTTTTACTCCCAAAGAAGACGGCCAAGACTGCGAAGTAAACTTCATCAAAAACACAACGGCTCTTTTCAGAGCCACCACATATTCCAAAAAGAGAATCTGACAATGTATTATTAAATCAGCTAGTTATTATAGTAATACACGTGCGGTTTCAATGTTAAAATATAAAACTATAAAGATAGGTAGCCTCGCATGATTGAAATATGCCGTTTTCAAGACCGTGTACTGTTGAGAATTTCATGTATTTAGACAGAGACCGTTAGATTTACGGTAAGAGCGCCCTCCCCCCAAAAATTTTATTTTTTATTTTTATAAAGATAGGTAACCTCGCATGATTGAAATATGCCGTTTTCAAGACCGTGTACTGTTGAGAATTTCATGTATTTAGACAGAGACCGTTAGAATAACGGTAAGTGCGCCCTCCCCCCAAAAAATCCAGAAAACAAAAAAAAAAGTCTTTAAAAAAGTTAGTTTGACTTCCCGAAAGGTGTATTGAAATGCAATGCAATATGTAATTTCTTAAACATTTTGAAGTGTTAAGTTGTATCGAATGAAGACGGACCAAAAGTTGCATGTGTCAAGTAGGGCAATGCTGGAATACAATCAAACACTTTTTTTTTGTTGAAGTTAATGTGGCTCCGAAATATTAAAGGGGAAATATTTAAGTATGTACTTGTAGTTTGAAAATCAATTTACATTTAATGACTTGAATCGTGATGTACACTTTTTTTAAAGTTATTGCGGCTCTGAAATAAAAGGGGAAATATTAAAGTATGTACTTGCAGTTTGAAAATCAATTTACATTTAATGACTTGAACCGTGATGCACGCGGCGGTGTAACATGTCTGTATAACGTATGATAGTTGCATTCTATTGTTACATTTGTAAAGGCGGACAATGCTGACATACAATCTCTTTTTTAAAGTTATGGTGGCTCTGAAAAGAGCCGTTTCTTATAAATGATTGCTGAGAAATATCTCTAAGCTCGTTCTCCACGGATACGGCGAGCCAACTGGATGTCCTTGGGCATAATGGTCACTCGTTTGGCGTGAATGGCACACAAGTTGGTGTCTTCAAAGAGTCCCACTAGATATGCTTCGCTGGCTTCTTGAAGGGCTAGAATGGCCGAGCTCTGGAAACGCAGCTCTGTCTTGAAATCTTGGGCAATCTCTCGAACTAAGCGTTGAAACGGCAGTTTGCGGATGAGAAGTTCAGTACTCTTCTGGTAGCGTCTGATCTCTCTAAGTGCAACGGTACCTGGACGGTAACGATGAGGTTTCTTCACACCGCCAGTAGCCGGTGCAGATTTACGCGCAGCTTTGGTAGCCAACTGCTTTCTTGGCGCCTTTCCACCGGTACTTTTACGTGCAGTTTGCTTGGTTCGAGCCATTTCAATTTGTTTAGAGAGCAACGGTGACGATATACTAAACAGAATGAACTTTAATGCTTCGGCCAAGGACTGCTGTCCTTCTTATATAGACACACGGAGGATCCTGTCGGAATTCACGCGCACCAATCACATCACTGGACGAAATCACTGGAAGCCCTCTCCGTCAGCTAGTATTTTTCACCGACGTCCGCACGC
Source organism: Ophiura sarsii (assembly GCA_035610835.1). Classification (NCBI taxonomy): domain Eukaryota; kingdom Metazoa; phylum Echinodermata; class Ophiuroidea; order Amphilepidida; family Ophiuridae; genus Ophiura; species Ophiura sarsii. Next base: position 28,783 of record JAYJML010000443.1, read on the forward strand.
CATTCTCTGATATATAAGCTGCGGTCATCGCTGTGTATCCATACATTCATTCGCTCGTCGAGTTATATATTAACTACAGTAAGCACACTATACAAGTCTGTTCATCATGTCTGGTCGTGGTAAAGGAGGCAAAGGACTAGGAAAAGGCGGTGCCAAACGACATCGTAAGGTGCTTCGTGATAACATCCAAGGCATTACCAAACCAGCCATCCGTCGCCTGGCGCGCCGGGGTGGTGTTAAGCGTATATCGGGTCTGATATATGAGGAGACGCGGGGAGTCCTGAAAGTATTCCTTGAGAATGTCATCCGTGATGCCGTCACTTATTGCGAACACGCAAAGAGAAAAACTGTCACAGCAATGGACGTCGTCTACGCCTTAAAACGACAGGGACGCACGCTGTACGGTTTTGGCGGCTAAAGTCAAGCAACGCCTATATCAAACGGCTCTTTTCAGAGCCACCATATTTCCCAAAGAGAGAAAAAAAATGCATTCATGTTGCCTAGATATCGTCCTGTTATTCACGTTTTATATTCCCCATAATTCCAATTTATTCTGAAGTATTATACTTATACTCACACTTACAATGACTAATTGTCGAGCCCATCCTTTGTAACATGGGTTATAACATTGAAACAACGGTCACGCTTGTTGCTAACGCTGCACTGGTTCGATTCAAAGCGGTATCTTTTCTAATTACTGGTATGACTTCATGTATGCACATTAACATGATACTTATAAACCTGTTAAATGCTGGTGGGTGGTGGTCTTGGATTGCCTGTTTTCTCAATATCAAAGTGGCATCTTTATCACAGAAAACAACAACAACTAACAAACATACAATCGGGACATAAAATAGCATATTGGTATTTTAAAGGGCTCATTTGTTGGGTTTTTTGTTGTTGATATGTTGCAGTGTTTTCCTTATTCAAATACTGCACAATACAATAACGATACCGTGTGTAAATTCTCTTTTTTGAACATGTGGTGGCTCTGAAAAGAGCCTTTGGATTAACTGCAGACGGTTCATTACTTCTACTTAGAAGTTGTATACTTGGTGACTGCCTTGGTGCCTTCGCTTACTGCGTGTTTGGCTAATTCACCAGGTAGGAGAAGACGAACGGCCGTCTGGATTTCCCGACTGCTGATTGTTGATCTCTTGTTGTAGTTGGCCAAACGTGACGATTCACCGGCGATACGCTCAAATATGTCGTTGACGAAACTGTTCATGATGCTCATTGCACGACTCGAGATACCAGTGTCGGGATGGACCTGTTTCAGAACTTTGTAAATGTAGATCCCGTAGCTCTCCTTTCGGCGTCTTCGTCTCTTGCCCGCGCCAGAAGGTCTCGCTGACTTTGCCATACCTGCTTTCTTTGAACCTTTTCCACTTCCTTTAGGAGCCATGGTGAGATATTGTAGCAATGCTTCGTGCGTTTCTAAACTTTGACAAGCGGTGATGAGAATGAACGATTGATTGACCACACCGTGCAGTCCTCTCTATTTATAAGGCAGGCACATGCAAATTAGGGATCCTGCGCGATAATACACCAGGCGTGACGGCGCGCGCTCATTGGACCATTGGACCATCGCGGTGCCGTGCCAGGATCCCGCGCTACGGTATATAAATGTATGCGTGCACTCACCGTCACTCTCACTCTCTTGTTCAAAGCAGACAATTGTGATTTCCGTTCGCTCTTCGTTCTTATCATTATAAACATCATGTCAGGTCGTGGTAAAGGTGCAAAGTCAGGCTCCAAGTCTAAGACTCGATCAGCACGAGCCGGACTCCAATTTCCCGTCGGTCGCGTGCACCGTTTTCTTCGCAAAGGCAATTACGCTGCCCGAGTCGGCGCAGGCGCCCCGGTTTACCTCGCAGCCGTAATGGAGTACCTGGCGGCCGAAATCCTTGAATTGGCCGGAAACGCAGCAAGAGACAACAAGAAAACCAGAATTACTCCTCGACATTTGCAGTTGGCAATCCGGAACGACGAAGAGTTGAATAGGCTTTTAGGTGGCGTCACAATAGCTCAGGGCGGTGTCTTACCCAACATTCAAGCGGTTTTACTCCCAAAGAAGACGGCCAAGACTGCGAAGTAAACTTCATCAAAAACACAACGGCTCTTTTCAGAGCCACCACATATTCCAAAAAGAGAATCTGACAATGTATTATTAAATCAGCTAGTTATTATAGTAATACACGTGCGGTTTCAATGTTAAAATATAAAACTATAAAGATAGGTAGCCTCGCATGATTGAAATATGCCGTTTTCAAGACCGTGTACTGTTGAGAATTTCATGTATTTAGACAGAGACCGTTAGATTTACGGTAAGAGCGCCCTCCCCCCAAAAATTTTATTTTTTATTTTTATAAAGATAGGTAACCTCGCATGATTGAAATATGCCGTTTTCAAGACCGTGTACTGTTGAGAATTTCATGTATTTAGACAGAGACCGTTAGAATAACGGTAAGTGCGCCCTCCCCCAAAAAAATCCAGAAAACAAAAAAAAAAGTCTTTAAAAAAGTTAGTTTGACTTCCCGAAAGGTGTATTGAAATGCAATGCAATATGTAATTTCTTAAACATTTTGAAGTGTTAAGTTGTATCGAATGAAGACGGACCAAAAGTTGCATGTGTCAAGTAGGGCAATGCTGGAATACAATCAAACACTTTTTTTTTGTTGAAGTTAATGTGGCTCCGAAATATTAAAGGGGAAATATTTAAGTATGTACTTGTAGTTTGAAAATCAATTTACATTTAATGACTTGAATCGTGATGTACACTTTTTTTAAAGTTATTGCGGCTCTGAAATAAAAGGGGAAATATTAAAGTATGTACTTGCAGTTTGAAAATCAATTTACATTTAATGACTTGAACCGTGATGCACGCGGCGGTGTAACATGTCTGTATAACGTATGATAGTTGCATTCTATTGTTACATTTGTAAAGGCGGACAATGCTGACATACAATCTCTTTTTTAAAGTTATGGTGGCTCTGAAAAGAGCCGTTTCTTATAAATGATTGCTGAGAAATATCTCTAAGCTCGTTCTCCACGGATACGGCGAGCCAACTGGATGTCCTTGGGCATAATGGTCACTCGTTTGGCGTGAATGGCACACAAGTTGGTGTCTTCAAAGAGTCCCACTAGATATGCTTCGCTGGCTTCTTGAAGGGCTAGAATGGCCGAGCTCTGGAAACGCAGCTCTGTCTTGAAATCTTGGGCAATCTCTCGAACTAAGCGTTGAAACGGCAGTTTGCGGATGAGAAGTTCAGTACTCTTCTGGTAGCGTCTGATCTCTCTAAGTGCAACGGTACCTGGACGGTAACGATGAGGTTTCTTCACACCGCCAGTAGCCGGTGCAGATTTACGCGCAGCTTTGGTAGCCAACTGCTTTCTTGGCGCCTTTCCACCGGTACTTTTACGTGCAGTTTGCTTGGTTCGAGCCATTTCAATTTGTTTAGAGAGCAACGGTGACGATATACTAAACAGAATGAACTTTAATGCTTCGGCCAAGGACTGCTGTCCTTCTTATATAGACACACGGAGGATCCTGTCGGAATTCACGCGCACCAATCACATCACTGGACGAAATCACTGGAAGCCCTCTCCGTCAGCTAGTATTTTTCACCGACGTCCGCACGCCATTCTCTGATATATAAGCTGCGGTCATCGCTGTGTATCCATACATTCATTCGCTCGTCGAGTTATATATTAACTACAGTAAGCACACTATACAAGTCTGTTCATCATGTCTGGTCGTGGTAAAGGAGGCAAAGGACTAGGAAAAGGCGGTGCCAAACGACATCGTAAGGTGCTTCGTGATAACATCCAAGGCATTACCAAACCAGCCATCCGTCGCCTGGCGCGCCGGGGTGGTGTTAAGCGTATATCGGGTCTGATATATGAGGAGACGCGGGGAGTCCTGAAAGTATTCCTTGAGAATGTCATCCGTGATGCCGTCACTTATTGCGAACACGCAAAGAGAAAAACTGTCACAGCAATGGACGTCGTCTACGCCTTAAAACGACAGGGACGCACGCTGTACGGTTTTGGCGGCTAAAGTCAAGCAACGCCTATATCAAACGGCTCTTTTCAGAGCCACCATATTTCCCAAAGAGAGAAAAAAAATGCATTCATGTTGCCTAGATATCGTCCTGTTATTCACGTTTTATATTCCCCATAATTCCAATTTATTCTGAAGTATTATACTTATACTCACACTTACAATGACTAATTGTCGAGCCCATCCTTTGTAACATGGGTTATAACATTGAAACAACGGTCACGCTTGTTGCTAACGCTGCACTAACGCTAACTTTGCCATACCTGCTTTCTTTGAACCTTTTCCACTTCCTTTAGGAGCCATGGTGAGATATTGTAGCAATGCTTCGTGCGTTTCTAAACTTTGACAAGCGGTGATGAGAATGAACGATTGATTGACCACACCGTGCAGTCCTCTCTATTTATAAGGCAGGCACATGCAAATTAGGGATCCTGCGCGATAATACACCAGGCGTGACGGCGCGCGCTCATTGGACCATTGGACCATCGCGGTGCCGTGCCAGGATCCCGCGCTACGGTATATAAATGTATGCGTGCACTCACCGTCACTCTCACTCTCTTGTTCAAAGCAGACAATTGTGATTTCCGTTCGCTCTTCGTTCTTATCATTATAAACATCATGTCAGGTCGTGGTAAAGGTGCAAAGTCAGGCTCCAAGTCTAAGACTCGATCAGCACGAGCCGGACTCCAATTTCCCGTCGGTCGCGTGCACCGTTTTCTTCGCAAAGGCAATTACGCT
>JAYJML010000293.1:0-49818 GCA_035610835.1 Ophiura sarsii
ATGGCCTAACCGCTGACCGAAGAAGCAACCTACACCCAACATGTGAAACGTTCTCGCAGCAAATGCTCAACGTATACATAACACGGTGTCACCCGCTCAAAAATGTGAACACGCTCAAAAAATGTCCTAAACCCCAGCGTTACCTCTGCGAACCCTGGCGAACCGCTAACGAATACAACGTCCAGGGACAACATCGCTTAATATGTCCAGAATCTAGGACCTAAAAGTACACTTTTTCTTGGGGTTTTTTCTCGATAATGCTGAATTATTTTCTGTTTACTAAAATATTACCGTTTTCACTGGACGCTGCTGTATCCTTGTTATCCATGTTACTGGTGTAAATGTCAAACTTGCTGATTGTCAGATTCCGTAAGATTTTACCGACGTCTTTTAAATCCTATAAAAAGAATGAAGAACAACTAGGTAATTGATCGAATCAGAAATCGGAATACTTGAATTGCAGACTTGATTTTGCTTAGCTGCTGATTAATACACGAAAATACAGAATTTGATTTATTTTATTCCATTTTTAAGTCGAATACGTGATATGACTTCGGATGATCCACATTTGACCCAACATGGCCCACATAATGTAATACCTCATGACACATACTTTAATAGCAGTGACTTGTAAATTAATATTCTATTACTACAGCGTCAGTCAAAGTATGACTTTCGAGAACCATTTTCTGAGTGAAAAACCCTTTTTAAGGCAATATTAATGTATTATTTCAGTAAATTATTTTGATGACATACGGTATGGTAATATTAGTGTTGCCCGTTTTATTAAATTAAAATAGGTTAGAAATATGTGTATTTAAATTTAGGAATACGTCAGAAAAATTACAGTTCATATGTAATATGTATATCCGTTTATTTAAAGGGATATTAAGTGGTGTTGAAAATTTTAAATGTTTACAAATTTACTTCAGAATTCAAGATAAACATAAAAAATTGCCATTATTGTTGTTTCTACTAAAAAAAACACAGCAAAACTTGATTAAACAATATCATCGCTATTTATTGAAAAACGCCCTCAAATATGGCTCGCGTTATGTATCACGCGTACTGCAGGGGGATACTGTCGGACGTAAAATGCTCGTCCCGGCTGTACGAGCATTTTTGAATCGGCGTTTTCTTGTACAAAGAGGGCTGATTTTTCTTAATCCTTATACAGGTGTAAGTTCATACATGTAATACAATTATAAAAATAAACTAATCCCAGTTTTTATCATAATTGAGGGCGCAGCCTCCAACACATCTCTTAGTGTCCCTTTAAATGTTTCATGCATTGAGATCCTAGAAATTCTATCCAGGTGATTGGTGAGCTAGTGTTCATTACGGGATGGTCAGAGTTAATAATTATGGGATGGAGAAAAGCACGTGTGGGGATTTTGGGTTATGGGTTGACAATGGATCGAGGTAGTTCTTGTATTTATATGTTGTACAGCGCTTTGAGTTTAGATCTCACTAAAGTAAAGCGCTCTAGTGTGTGTTATTATTAGTTCTCTTTTGCTTGTGGCTTTGTGTGAGATGGATGGGGGGGGGGGGGGGTGAAGAAGTCAAAAAATTAAGCACAGTCAAACATTTTCGCACGGACACAAAATTTCGCAGTCCAAAAAGCGTTCGACAGGTAATTGTGCGAGGTGTCTCTGACAAAGACTAGCAACACCACAACGAAGTACTACTATTTCGGCCGACAGCGACGTACCTTAAAAGCATTCTCATATTGAATAAACCAGTTTTGAGATATAAATAATGCCATAATTTTAATGTCACGTACTTGGGGTTCTTTCTTCATCAAGTCGTTCAAAGAAGAGCCTTCTTCATGATTATAGGCCTATATGAATGAAATTTGATAAGGAAAAATATTTCGTTAAATGGTGGTGTACATTTAATCACTGATCTATTAAGGTATAGCGGTAAAAACATGGTTACACAATTAGTATTTTTAGATCGTCAATCTGTGATGAAGAGTCATCGGTATAATAACTATTTCATGAATTAGTTTGCTCAGTTACAAACGAGGATATAACTGTACAGTGGAAAATGCTGTCTGGTACCTATATTCATCTGTTCGTCTTTTATACGCCTAACAGCCATGTGTAAAAAAAACAGTAAAATGGGCATGATTCATTTTTTCATGAATTCCTAGATGATCTTACTGTTCCAGACATCAGTTTTGACATCCTATTGGATGTCTTTTTCAACGGTGTATGACACTTTTCGGTGATGTCGCAGGATGTTCCTGATGATATTTACTCCGCATTGATTGATCTGCATTGATTGTGCAGATGACTATGTTAGTAGGCCCCCTCGTCGCGCATGCATACATCTGGTTCAGTGATTATACGCCATTGATAAATATATCCGATAGAACGCCGAATCTGTTTGTCTGGAACAGTAAGATTTCTACGAAAAATGTATCTGTGTTTTAAGTATTCTAAAAAAAAGGGATATTTTTGGAAGATTTACCATTCATTGACCGTTTGGATGCACTGCAGTGTGTTCCAAAATTAGCTAGAGATTTGTGTTACAAAATAAACACATTTTATATCATGCTATGGTTCCATTTTTGGGTCCAAACATGTTACAACATTAAAACACACTAATAGCCATGTTTTCGCAATAGGATTCAAGTCTTCTGCATGGAAGAAAAAATGCAATGTATCATTAATGAAAAACAAGACTTTGTAAAGTACCTTACCTTGTAAATGCGCAGTAGTTCCTCTTTTGTCAAGTATTTCTTTAAAGAGATAACGCCATTATCGAGAAATAATTTGACAAACCCGGGTTGGTCCTTGACCAAAGCAGTATGTAGCATTCTTTCGAAGTCCCCATCTTTTGCATTGTAATCCTGAAATATACATATATTTGCGTAAAACCGTATAATAAATGTTCGTAGCGATTGATAACTGTCATAAACAGGGTTTTGTTTTATTTTATTTTATTTTATTTTAATTTATTTTATTTTATTTTATTTAGCCTATCATATCATACAAAATATAGCATTGCACGGTGCACGAATATAAACATTTAGAAATACAAATATAACAAGGGTAACTTGTTGAAATATAATATATCGGGAAGTAAATGAGCACAAACGTTTTTAAACGTAATTTAAAAATTTCATATTTATTAGAGTTTACAAATATATATTTTTTCGGATTCATCCTATCCTGATTTAAACGGCAGTTTTTAATTCCCCTATATGAGAGCTTTCCAAAACTACATAATTTTGCTATCATCGGTTGAATACTTTTTTGTTATAGTCATGTATGTAAAACCGATGAATTAGGGCAAGTTCACTGTGTAGCGAATAGGAAATAAACCAAGGACAATGCAATCGATTCATGATTACAATTAATACATAATAGTTGACACGTTTGTTAAAAAAGAAATGTATAGAATATAAAACATTAATACATAATAGTTGACACGTTTGTTGAAACAAAAATTTATAGAATATAAAACAATCTATAAAATGAGAGCAAAATCATGTTTGTACCACACAGGGATGAGGAGTTATTGTAGATTGAACGTAGAATTGGGAACATTTGTTATATTCCCATAGAGGTTGTACACATACACAGCGCCACTGCCACCGCCTCAACCGCAACCACCCCTGACTTTCGAAATATAATCAATCATATCTTAGCCAAACAGTTATAGAAATACCTGATTTATTCACACATTGTAGCTAGATAAATAGGCTTCCAAATGACACCTTAACCATAGCTCTACCACATTTAATTGTTGAGTTAATAGAGAGAGATGGATGATTCGTCACTAAAAATGCAACGCCGCCACCTCAAAACACATGGCCATTATGTTTGATAAACTTATATCCTTCGTGCACTCGCTCTGTACTCTCCGCGCCGACGCAGAGAACGTTATGAAAACGTGTTAAGAAGGTAGGCCTACTAGTAATGCATACAGCTACTTATAAGCGCAATACAAGCAAAACCACATTAGCAATGCTAAGGTTCTATTCTATTCTATTTTTTTCATAAAAAATAAACAAGATTTACTTCTATTTGCTTCCCCTGGGACGATGATCAAATTGATATAGGTACTATTTCTCCGAACCCTACACCAAACGCGGAAGGATTTAGTGTAGTGCCCCCTTAGAAGCAAAACTTTTTTTGAGTTTTCATTCTTTTTTCTACATATTTCGAAAGAACAAGTATTTCTAAGATAAACTGCCAAAGCATACCTCTGTGCGATCTGTGGTTCTCAAATAAGAGCATTTTTCTGAAAAATGATGATGTCCCAAATGTTCATAAATTGTGCATAAAAGCAAGAAATAACCCAGTTCGGCACCATCTGGTCCGGCACCATCTGGGCTGACATCGATTTTGGCCAACTATAGTGTATGCATTATCAATTGTTTCGTGAATAATGTAATACAAACTATAAACTTAACATTTAATAAACATTTGATTATAATATTACATACAGACAAAATCCGACACAAATTCACTATTCTCTAGTTTTCAGTAATGGTAGCTCTAAGAGGAGCTGTTTGGGTTTAAAAGGGACTGTTTGAGAGATATTTCATGTGATCTTTCAATTCATGTGGTGATTCATGGAGGTGAACACACGCTCTAATTCTTCAAACCGTGGCATGTGATTCTCCTCTTGTTGTCTGTCGAAGATTCTAACACCACGTGGTCGCCTTCTGCGCACGTCCGCTCGACACACTCTATGGGAAACTTCCCCGGCATGGCGTTTCTCACCATGCATGTCAGGTCAGGTCTGCGGTTCTGTAAGATGTACACGGCTCTTGGAAGCGTGGTGATCTCCCTGTGTCCAGGATACCGCAGCTGACACCGGTGGTAACCATCATTGTTCCTACAATTTGTTTACACCCAATACGAACCAACTTCAATTTCTAAAACATTTCTGGTTAGGTATGCTGTAGTTTTGACAGTATCTTCTGCTCATCCGTCAGGCTATCACCGCTAATCATAGACGCCTCCATTGTTATACATAGAGTACAATGCCCCTTTTGTTGATTCGTCAAAAGTTTAGTGGCCAAGGCTAGCATGATTGTGTTTAGATTTGATTTAAAATATTGTATTGTACTTTTATCCTAATGGTAGTAATCTTAAGAAACTTATTGACAAATAAAACTGCGAAAAGAGAGTGAAAATGAGAGTTTTTCAAGTAAGAGGTACCATAATAGGCCAAAAACAACACGTCTTAGAAGCAAAACCTTTTTTGAGTTTTCATTCTTTTTTCTACATATTTCGAAAGAACAAGTATTTCTAAGATAAACTGCCAAAGCATACCTCTGTGCGATCTGTGGTTCTCAAATAAGAGCATTTTTCTGAAAAATGATGATGTCCCAAATGTTCATAAATTGTGCATAAAAGCAAGAAATAACCCAGTCCGGCACCATCTGGTCCGGCACCATCTGGGCTGACATCGATTTTGGCCAACTATAGTGTATGCATTATCAATTGTTTCGTGAATAATGTAATACAAACTATAAACTTAACATTTAATAAACATTTGATTATAATATTACATACAGACAAAATCCGACACAAATTCACTATTCTCTAGTTTTCAGTAATGGTAGCTCTAAGAGGAGCTGTTTGGGTTTAAAAGGGACTGTTTGAGAGATATTTCATGTGTTCTTTCAATTCATGTGGTGATTCATGGAGGTGAACACACGCTCTAATTCTTCAAACCGTGGCATGTGATTCTCCTCTTGTTGTCTGTCGAAGATTCTAACACCACGTGGTCGCCTTCTGCGCACGTCCGCTCGACACACTCTATGGGAAACTTCCCCGGCATGGCGTTTCTCACCATGCATGTCAGGTCAGGTCTGCGGTTCTGTAAGATGTACACGGCTCTTGGAAGCGTGGTGATCTCCCTGTGTCCAGGATACCGCAGCTGACACCGGTGGTAACTATCCTTGTTCCTACAATTTGTTTACACCCAATACGAACCAACTTCAATTTCTAAAACATTTCTGGTTAGGTATGCTGTAGTTTTGACAGTATCTTCTGCTCATCCGTCAGGCTATCACCGCTAATCATAGACGCCTCCATTGTTATACATAGAGTACAATGCCCTTTTTGTTGATTCGTCAAAAGTTTAGTGGCCAAGGCTAGCATGATTGTGTTTAGATTTGATTTAAAATATTGTATTGTACTTTTATCCTAATGGTAGTAATCTTAAGAAACTTATTGACAAATAAAACTGCGAAAAGAGAGTTTTTCAAGTAAGAGGTACCATAATAGGCCAAAAACAACACGTCTTCGAAGGGGGCACACCACTAAATACGTCCCCCATTGAAATACATGCGTTTCGGCCCTTTTTCAAGACCGTATTTTTACCCCACGTAACAATGATGGAAGTTTTTATTTCGCATGAATGTATTAGATATGTGTTGAATTTTATTTTAAACTTGATTTTTCTTGACCCATCTAGATGACATTTTTCGCTACGGGCACCTAAACAGCGCCCTCACCATTTTAAACCGATATTTTCGCTTCCTCACCGGTTCCGGCAACGATATCCTTCCGCAGCCTAGGCTCCCGTGCGTATTCGATTCCGACGATTTTTGACCACATTAGCAATGCTAAGGTTCTATTCTATTTTTTTCATAAAAAATAAGCAAGATTTACTTCTATTTGCTTCCCCTGGGACGATGATCAAATTGATATAGGTACTATTTCTCCGAACCCTACACCAAACGCGGAAGGATTTAGTGTAGTGCCCTCTGCATTGGCTTGATCGCAGCAGAGCGTAAACGAGCGCGGCGCTTTGTATGGCGCTCAAGGGCGATCATGGGGACCCTATCCCGCTCTAGATGGTGTCCACTGTGTCCCCCCATTCGGTTCTTAGAGACCTTACTGCGTTTTGCATGGCCCATAATTCGCGTCTGCCGACATCAGCGACCGATATTAGTTCTAAGCACGACCCAGCGAGCCGACACGAGTGGAGCGGGGTCACTACTACGTATGTTCACATGGTCATAGTTTCGGGCCATTGATGTTAGTCTTTCAGAGTCTGGCAAATCACAGATTGATTTCCTTGATTTTTTTAAAAATCGAGGTACTGTATTCCAGCGGTTTCTTTCTTCTTCCCAACCCATCTACAAAATGCTTCTTCTCCTACAGTTTACATGCTACAATCACCAGATTTGGTCAGTAGGACCCCCTACCAGACCTTCATTACAGGACCTCACAGTTTGGATCAAAGGTCACAATGGGGTCACTAGGGGCCAAAACGTGATTTTCACTTAAAATGCATTTGCAATTTAGTGAAATGACCTAGGATCGTCAAAATGTGTCAACATATTTCTTATGACCGTACGCATATATAATATACACATGGAAAAAAGTATCGCACCACTTGTTGAAAAGTGCAAATTTTGCCTCAAATTTTGCCACCATGGTGTGATATTAAGGATCATTTGTTTGCGTAAGCTGTCCAACAAAATGTTATGCAATAAAAGGGCCACATTTTAGTTTGTGATGTAATCGATGTAATGTTTTTCAAGGCCAAAGGGAAAATGCATAAAACAAGTTTGGGTAAAACGCGATATTGAGAGGCCCAATGATTAATCTCTATAGTTGTAATCCTTGGTAACACATTCAAGTCTTCCAAGGTCAAAGGTCATCTGGGGTCAAATTTCAAAAGTTGCCCGATTGTCCTCAAACATGAAAAAACTCCCTTTTTCGTACGCCCAACGGTTATGGGGTCAAAGGTCAAAATAGGTCAAATTTTAAATAAGTTCAAATGACAATAGCAATATTGCGGAAGTGTTGACTTAGGTCAAACAAATTTTAAAAAATCAACGGTGACTTCATCGTATATGTTGTATTTATGAGCAACAAAAAAATGGCATGTTTGGACTAATTCACTGCATTGTAGCCTATAACGTCTAAATGAAACATTTCTTGCGCCAAATACAGAACTAATATAATGACTATTTTAAGTTTTTAAAGTCTATTCAATATCGAGTTATACCCAAACTTGTTTCATGCATGTTTTTGGACAAAAGCATGCATTTCCCCCTTGGCCTTGAAAAACATCATATCGATTACGTCACAAACTAAAATGTGGCTCTTTTATTGCATAGCATTTTGTTGGACAGCTAACGCAAACAAATGATCCTTAATATCACACCATGGTGGCAAAATTCTAGGCCACATTTGCACTTTTCAACAACAAAAAAGTGGTGCGATACTTTTTTCCATGTGTATAGTTCGGTTTTTAAAATCAGAAATTATTTGTGGTCACTAGGGGTCAAAATGTTGATTTTCTAACCATATCACTTAAAATGCTTCTTGTCTCAGAGGAAATGGCTGATGAATGTCAAAATTGGTCAAAAGATTCATTGGGTCCATGCACATACATCGATCTCAGCGATTAAAATTGACGTGTCATGCGGGGTCACTAGAGGTCATTGACCTTTACAGTGGTAAAACGTGAGATATGCTCCGATTGGGACCGGGTTTGTTGATTTGATGAGGCAAGAAAAAAGTCAATCGTGATTTTGGGTTCAAAGGTCAGGAACAGATCAGTAGAGGTCATTGAACTTTCTTGCAGACCCATCTGCAAAATGCTTCTTCTCCTACAGTTTATATGCTACAATCACCAGACTTGGTCAGTAGGACCCTCTACCCAACCTTCACTACAGGATCTCACAGTTTGGGGTCAAAGGTCACAGAGGGTCACTAGGGGTCAAAACGTGATTTTCACTTAAAACGCTCTTGCAATTTAGTAAAATGACCTAGGATCGTCAAAATCGATCAGCATATTCCTTATGACCGCACGCATATACAATAGTTTGGTTTTTAAAATCAAAGCATATTTGGGGTCACTAGGGGTCAAAATGTTAATTTTCACTTCTATAACTTAAAATGCTTCTTCTCCTACAGTTTACATGCTACAATCACCAGATTTGGTCAGTATGACCCTACCTGACCTACATATAGGGTTTTCACAGTTTGGGGTCAAAGGTCCCACAGGGGTCATAAGGGGTCAAAACGTAATTTCCCTTAAAACGCCCTTGCAATTTAGTGAAATGACCTAGGATCGTCAAAATTGGTCAACATATTTCTTATAACGGTACGCATATATAATAGTTTGGTTTTTAAAATCAAAAAATATTTGGGGTCACTAGGGGTCAAAATTTTAATTTTAATTTCTATAACTTAAAACGCTTCTTCTCCTACAGTTAAGACATGTTCCGATTTGGACCGGGTTTGTTGCATCTTATTTGGATTGATGAGCCAAGAAAATAAGTCAATCATATTGACCAGGTCAAAGGTCAAGAAGGGGTCACTAGGGGTCATTGAACTTTACAGGGGTAAAAGTTAAGACATGCTCCGATTTGGACCGGGTTTGTTGCATCTTGTTTGAATTGATGAGCCAAGAAAATAAGTTAATCATATTGACCAAGTCAAAGGTCAAGAAGGGGTCACTAGGGCCAGGGGTCATTGAACTTTACAGGGGTAAAAGTTAAGACATGCTCCGATTTGGACCGGGTTTGTTGCATCTTGTTTGATTTGATGAGCCAAGAAAATAGGTCAATTATATTGACCAGGTCAAAGGTCAAAAAGGGGTCACTAGGGGTCAAAATGTTAATTTTCACTTATTACTTAAAATGCTTCTCCTACAGTTTACATGCTACAATCACCAGACTTGGTCAGTACAACCGCCTACCTGATCTTCATGTAGGGTCTTCCAGTTTGGGGTCAAAGGTCACACAGTTGTCACTATGGGTCAAAACGTGATTTTCACTTAAAACGTCCTTGCATTTTATTGAAATGACCTAGGATCGTCAGAATCAGTCAACATATGCCTTATGACCGTATGCATATAAAATAGTTAGGTTTTCAAAATCGAACTTTATTTGGGGTCACTAGGGGTCAAAATGTTAATTTTCACTTATATCACTTAAAATGCTTCTTGTCTCGGAGGAAATGACTGATGACCGTCACAATTGGTCAAAAGATTCCTTTGTTCCATGCTCATGTAGGGTCTTTAGCTATTAAAAGTGACATGTCATATGGGGTCGCTAGGGGTCATTGACCCAAACAGGGGTAAATTGTAAGACATGCTCCGATTTTAACCGGATTTGTTTCATCTTGTAGGCCTTGAAAAGACAAGAAAAAACTAATCATTATATTGGGGTCAAAGGTCAACAAGGGTCACTATAGGTCAAAATGTGATTTTCACTTAAAACTCCCTTGCAATTTATTGAAATGACCTATAGGATCGTCAGAATCCGTCCACATATGCCTTATGACCGTATGCATACATGTATATAATAGTTCGGTTTTTAAAATCGAACTTTATTTGGAGTCACTAGGGGTCAAAATGTTAATTTTCACTTATACCACTTCTTCTTAATTTTGGTCAGACTTGTTGCATCTTATGTTTGATATTATAGACAAGAAGATCACGGCAGTACAAACAAATCAAGGTGTCCTGGTCTTTGACCAGAATTTAAATCTAGTTTAAGTTGCCATGCACTTTTTGCACTTTTTCTTCGAAGAAAGTGGCGAAGTTATCAGCTAAGATCTTTGGGGATTCGTGTACAGGAAGAATGTTAGCAGATTTCTTAAACAAAGGCATGGTATAATCAGTTTACACATTGGTATACAGATAATCATGACCTGACCTTTAAAGGTATATTATGAGATCTTTCCAGGGAACGCCCCCTTAACAACGAAAAAAAAATGAAAGTAGAGTTTCTTGCAGATTTAAATTTCTGATCATAAATCATACATACATTCCAAGTTACAGGGCGATACGATTCTTAATTACTTCAAAATCATGATTTTAGAGTGAAAATAAACTGTCGGGATAACACGACAGTTTATATTTTCACTCTAAATTCACTCTAAAACCATGATTTTGAGGTAATTAGGAATCGTATCGCTCTGTAACTTGGAATGTATGTATGATTTATGATCAGAAATGTAAATCTGCACGAAAATCTATTTTCTAAAAAAATCAGGAATTGAGGGCGCTATCTGGAAAAGATCACATAATATGCCTTTAAGGGATACAAATAAACATAGCTGCCTCCATGATCTATATCTAGAAATACCATTATTTAATCATTCATTTGCAAACCCATGGAAGTAGGAGTCAGCTCGCTTCGCGAACTACCTCCCAAAAAACCTTTAAACGAAATGTGGCACCACAATTTGAGTGGACTCGCGATCCCTTTTTAGAGGTCCCATCCCAGCACCTACACATGTAGGCCTATATGAATATCATTTATGACTCATATTTCTTTTAATAAATCATTTAAATATAGAATCAAATATCGTACTTCTTTTTAAAATGGTTTATTACTGATATTCTTTGTTCCACAGATTTGAGAAACGTGGTAGACTACTATTCGCTCATGCATATTCATAATTTCATTTAAATTGTGTATTTGAATTATTTCCATCCCATAGTTAGGATCATCGAGACAAATATAAAACGTATCCCGGGACTCTTATGCATATTCATATTATAAGGTTTGTATCAACCTTTATTCATCTACATCTCATTCCGTATACTCAAACATACGGGGAAATACTATATACATGTAGTAGCTATCTCATGCATATTTTTGCATAAGTTATGATGAATATCAATTTACTCATTACTTACTTTCCAATCCATAGTTTCGATCATAGAGTAAAACAGTTTACTCTTGACGAGGTCGTAGCGGTTCCATGTTTGAGCTAAATTCAACTGACGTTGTGAGTCGTCTCGATAGGCTATAAGAAAGTAACAATGTTATGTAGGCTATTCATTAATAATATAAAGGCCTATTACTACTAGATCGATGGTATACCCTTTGAACACTGACCTCCGACACTCAACGCAATTGAGGCCTCTAAACCGGCCGCCAGTCTTCAATTAAGGAGCCAAATATCTATGGCTTTAAGTGCCAGGCGGTTAGGGTTATGAACGCATGAACTCTCACGAATTCATGCCAATAATCCCGAGTTCGTACACTTTAAAAATAAAGAAATAGTAAAGACATTTTGGCTCCAAGTCACGAACTCATGAAACTCCAAATTTTTCCACTTTTCGCGACTTGGTATAGTTTAGGCAAACAAACCCAACCGCCTCTTTTCCTGTAAATATCCTGAGTTCGTGAGTTCGTATGTTCATACGCTGCAAACACAGCCGCCTGATTTTGTGGATATCGTGTGTTCGTCGGTTCGTGTGTTCATATATGCTGCAAAGACAACCGCCTGATTTTTGGCGAGTTCGTGACTTCGTGAGTTCGTGTGTCATCAACACAAGCCGCCAGATTTTCAGCACGAGTTCGTAACTTCGTGAGTTCGTGTGTTGCAACACACAACCGCCTGATTTTTGTTGGCACGAGTTCATGACTTCGTGAGTTCGTGTGTTGCAAACACAAGCTGCCGGATTTTCAGCACGAGTTTGTGAGTTCGTGTGTTTCAAATACAACCGCCTGATTTTCTGCACGAGGTCGTGAGTTCTTAAGTTCGTGCGTTGCAACTTTTTCCGTCGGTGGATAAAAGAGGGTTACACATTTGAACATAAAGAAACACACATTGTACAACTGAAAATTGCGAACAAAGAAATGCCACTGAGAATTGTGCTTTTTTTTTGGGGGGGGGGGGGGGCGTATATAAGGAGTATAATCACATTACAAACACATTTTGTGCGAGAGAAACAACACATTTGGCAAAAGTGGCACAATAAAAATCCGTTCGTTATAAATAAATGGATATGGTTAAATAATAAGACTATCATAATTATCCTCGTGGATCTCTGTGGCGTGCACAGGTTGGCCATGTCCAGTGGCGTACCGACCGGGGGGCAGGGGGCAAGTTGCCCCCCCCCCCCCCCCCCCCGCTCCAATTACCGGGACGCTAAATTTCCAAAACCGGGACGCTAAATTTGCATAAGGGAAAAAAATGACCTAAAACACTGAGGACTTGGCATTATTTGTTGACTGTTGTGCTTTTTGGACCGCAAAATGTTGTGACCGTGCGAATATTTTTTGATTTTAGCTTGTTATAGCTAGGCTAATAATATACAATTATAAGCAAGTTTGCGACCGGGTTTGCGACCTCTTTGATTTTAGGCTGGTAACACAATCCCACAGTGCATTTCGTTAAAACAGTGTAAATTATTTTTCAACGATACGTATCACGTGATAACCACGATCGTTTTTGCAAAATATCGCAAAATGGCACGGTATCCAACCCCCCCTACTACGCCATAGATATCTAATAAGGCGGTGTCGCCGTATAGCGCCCTCACTAGTTACGTAGGTGGATTGGATCGGAACGACTAAGTTTGGTTAAAGTCCCATCCCAGAGATCGACACGTGGTTCGAAGTCATCGGTGCGACGACAATGTTAAGATGTGGGTTCGATTCCCTGTCTGTTTTGTATCTTTAGCCAAATGCTCATGTTTACATGCATAATATAAAATTGATTG
This sequence comes from Ophiura sarsii, assembly GCA_035610835.1. NCBI lineage: Eukaryota > Metazoa > Echinodermata > Ophiuroidea > Amphilepidida > Ophiuridae > Ophiura > Ophiura sarsii. The sequence goes on from JAYJML010000293.1 coordinate 13,456, forward strand.
AGAACCTCCCACATTCACGACAGGTGGCTAAGCACTGACACAGTTGATGGCTACAAATGAGGTATCGCTGGAAAGAAGAACATATAAGCTTTGCATTGATATAAAAAACAATATGAATAGGCCTATATCACGAAATATTATAAAAAATTGGCGATTGAAAACAAATTTCCGAACTTTTTTTGAGCAGTTTATAGGCCTATCCGTTTTGTAATTCTTCTCCGAGAGGTGTTACCGGATCGCTATATTGCGTACGTATCAACGACATACCTTTCATCATAGCCTTAAGAATCACTTGGTCAATTTCCAAACCCGTGTGTTCTTCGTAAACATTCCATAGATGATGTTTTGTCTTCTGAAAAGTGGTCAGCCTTTCGATAATCGTCTCAGGCCTTTCGATAATCGTCTCAGTCCTTTCGAGGGAAAGATCTTTATCTCCCGTGAGGATGTTGCTAAGCTTGGACTTCAGGACTTCATTCTCCCTGAAAGAGAGATATGCAAAATATTACAAGATTTAGTTGGTCACATCTCCAGTACTATACCATGGGCTAATGGTACGGCTTTTGAGGATTGAGGATGGTGTTCAAGGTTAAGATTCAAGATCATAGTCCAAGGTCAAATGGGACCCGTAATGGGCGGTACAATGGTCGTGATGCTACAGAACAATTAATTCATTCGTTTATAACCTCTCGTCTTGATAACAACAATGCTCTTCTTTATGGATTACCAGCTAATGAACTCTAGTATCGTCTTCAGAAAATTCAAAACACTGCAGCTCGCATTCTCACATTCTCTAAAAGATCTTACCATATTACGCCAATTTTAAAGGGACTCCATTGGCTCCCTGTAGCTCAGAGAATTGTTTTCAAACTATTGCTTATTGTGTATAACTGTATCAACAATGTTGCCCCATCATATTTATCTGAATTGTTATCAAACTATGTGCCAACTCGAACTCTTCGTTCTGGACAAATGCAACTTCTTCAAGAAACTATATATAAGCGCTTTTGGGGAGACAGATCTTTTGCTATTGCAGCTCCTCGTCTCTGAAATGAACTTCCTATCCATATTAAAACTACAAAAACTGTTACAATCTTCAAAAAACTGTTGAAAACACATCTGATGTCTGAGACATTTTGTAATAATTAAGTAGTCTTATTGTTGTTTATCATTTTCTATTATATTGTATTTTATGTTTGTGCCTTGAGCGCTCTTATTTAGAGTGGATATGTGCCTTGTCACTATTATTATTATTATTATTATTATTATTATTATTATTATTATTATTATTATTATTATTACAAGATTATTCTGTCTGCTCAAGTAGGTGCAAAATTCGATGGTCATGACTCATGACCCTATTGTACGCAAGTTTAACATGTTCAAGTAGATGTCCATTAGTTGTCCATCACTTAATTAGGATAATAAAATAAACTTCACGCCACTGTTATGGATATACAGATTCAACTATTTGGGCTAGCCAACCTCAACACGAGTAGAATAGAAGAGATAAAAATAATTTTAAAAATATTAAAAAATTAAAAATTAAAAAAATTAAAAAATTGGTTATTGACTTTATATATTACCGTTTTAAGCCATCACTTTTGTAAGCTAATGACAGTTCATTTGCAGCTCGTCCCGAGTGGTTCACAGCTAATATTGGTAGGTCGTTTTCCAGGGCTTTGCACACATGCGTTATGGAAGCACTTCCTCCTTCTATGCAGATACAGATAACGGGAACACCATCTAAAAACGGAAAACGTTACGGAGACTGTCACTTTTCGTTCATCACAACGGTCATCTAGTGGATACTAGTCAACTTTGTTACAATTGGTTTAGGGTATTGTCCTTTCACGATCATTGACGTTGAAAGTTGTTAGTTCAAATTATTTTCAACCACGTGTTAAACTGACATTGATCCATGTGATTAGTATTGTACTCCGCCAATGAATGTCTTCTTCTGTTAAAGGTAGATGACCCGATCACATTTTCGTAACACAGAATTATTTCAAACATACGGAGATTTTCATATCATATGAAAGCTCGTACTTTTCTCATCATCATACTGAAATTTGACGGCCTAAATCGGTATAATTACGGAGAAATCGATGAAATAACGTCGAATTACCGCGAATGGTGGTAACCACCGATATAGTTTGTGTGCTACTCAAGGGGTACAGTTCACAGCATGTGCATCTAAAATAAGAACCATTAGAGCTATATATGCAACTCAAACTTTGGAACACGACTTTTTTAAGGATGACCTTTCAAGTAGAATAGAAAACTTCAAGTTGAAAATCGGAACATCTACCTTTAACTTCACTAGCGGGATACCCTCGCTACGCTCGGGTCCCCGCTGGATGTTTTAACTTGAGTTCATGAGTTTTAAATAAAGTCCGGTTGAATATAGTTATAAAACGCGGCGCCACTGGCGGTATGTGAAACTCGGCACTTCCTTGCCGACTGAAAACGCGCCAAAATGGGCAAAAATATGCGGGTTCTGTATTTGAGGCAACCCCGTCATGTCCGCAGTTGTAATGTATTAAGAAACCACATTATGTTTAACATTTCCCGCGTGGCTTATATGCGCCATGTGTAGGGGTGTGTATAGTGCCGCGGCAGCGAGCCCCTTGCGCAAACATGAAAGCCACGCTATACCACGGTATGATTACGCGGTAGTACGCGCAAGGCACAAGATCGTGCAATTTTAGTGGCATTTTTGAGCCAAATTCGAGCTTTTTTTTTGCTGTTTTTGGAGACTAACGGAGTACTAAGGATAACAAACACCCCCCCCCCCCCCCCCCCCCAACCCCAACAAACAAACACACACCGTTTACATGGTTTATAGATTGATATATAGTAAGAGAAACAATACAATAGAAACAACATGTGAAACTGATATTGGTTCAAGACTCGGGTTCATGCCCCGGCTCAGCCAAGTGCGTTTTTCTATATCCAATAATCCAACCCTTTCGCGATTGCTTCCTCTCCGTAGTTTCAATACAAATCGGCCCCGGTAAGGTAAGGGTTAATAAATAAAGGCGCATACTCACAAGTGCACATCTTTGTTTCAAATTGGATGCGCAGATCCGACGTGGCCTTTACTCGCTCCTTGAAGCTCGTCGACGACGACGAGTCGACGTCCTTATCGTGGACGAGAATAAAGTGGGTGTGATTTGGATCAAGTGACGTGTAATCGTCATCGGAATTAGCTGTTGACGTTGTCGTAGAAGGCTAGGAATGTAACATATTTGAATAAAAATATAAATGGAGAGATAAAAGGATCTGGACAATGTTTTGACATAATAATAATAATAATAAGCAGTACTTATAAAGCGCAACAATATTTGAAAAACATCCCAATACGCTGAAACAGAGCATAATAAAACTACATCATAAAGCAATTATACATAAACTACAATTCACACAAATGGAACATATGAGTTTTGAGAGAGTTCTTGAATTGATGGATGGATGGCGCATGACGGATTTCATATGGCAGATCATTCCAGAGTTTCGGAGCGATGATGGAAAATGCTCTTTCGCCGTAAGTTTTTGTCCGACATGATGGAGTTTGCAGCAGATCTTGACTTGAAGAACGTAGTGTCCTGGTTGGAACATTTGGATGGAGAAGTTCACACAAATACATTGGTGCCATGGCATGACGAACTTTATATGCGAGGAGAAGAATTTTGAAAATGATCCTGTCAAGAACTGGCAACCAATGGAGGTCTCGGAGAACTGGTGTAATGTGTTCTCGCCATTTGGTGAAAGTAACGAGTCTGGCAGCGGAATTTTGAATTCTTTGAAGTTTTGAAATGTCCTTTGAGGGCAAACCAGTGAGAAGAATGTTATTATTGTCCAGTCTGGAGGAAACAAAAGCATGGATTAACTGTTCTGTGGTTGATTTATCCAGGTAACGACGAATTTTACCGATCTTTCTCAAAGCGAAGGAAGCACCGCGGCATATGTTATTGACATGAGGGGACATACGTAAATGAGAGTCAAAAATTGCACCGAGGTTGCGAACCTTACAAGCTGGAGTCACTTGAGAATCACCTGCAGTTAATGTAGAAATGTTGGAAACGTTGGAGAATTTTGAAGAGATGTGGAGTACCTCTGTTTTGCTATCATTTAACATGAGGTAATTGGCCACCATCCATGTCTTGATATCATGAATACAACTAAGATTGAAATAAATAAATCAATCAATCAATCAATCGATCAGTCAGTCAGTCGGGATAAACAACTAAATAAACAACTAAATAATAAGCAAAAAAACAAAAAACAATACCAACAAGAGCTACATTGTGGAAGTACACCCACAAAGTGGCGTCAATCCGTCTTGAAATGTGTGTGGGGGGGGGGGGGGGGGGGGCGGGGGTGGGGGGCATGATGAAATCGACGTGTGGTCCGGGGCTTGGAGCTATAGGTTTTGAAGCATTGATGGTTACTTCTCTGAACCCCAACCTATGGATTTCGGACTTTTAGGATTTACCACCTATGTCTTGCCTGCTGGGAATATCATCCTGTCCTATAATGACTATGCAGTGATGAAACATTGTGCAATGATGCAATCTGATTCCATTTAGGAGGCTCTCCTTGCACCGGGCGGATCCGTCCATTGGCCCTCAAAAGAGCATATAATGAACAGAGCCTCTATCCCGCGTGGTCTTGTTTTCGGGGCTTGACTAAAGAACAATTGAATAACATACAAACATGGCAATAGCAAAATGCAAGAATGTGCCACCCAAGGGCAGAGGGAGGGGAAGAGGAAGGCGGTCTGCTCCAAACCCACACTCCACCTGTCCTACGCAGAGAACGAGATTGAGTTCTGGCTGCGATCTCAAGTAGCCGCTGCGACCTCATGTAGCTTGTATGCATCCTTGCTACGCCAACGGTACACTCACGGCGCTCGCTTTGCGCTGCCACTGCGACACTACGAGTTAGGTGCGGTATTGTAACTTTTGTGTATTCACCTGACACATGATGCATTGAGTGTGGTAGTTTTTTAAAGAACGACGCATAACAATCCCGTGCGGTATTGTAACTTACAATCCCGCACCTTAATGGACACTACTGAGTCATTACATCGCTGGTTAGAACGCCGAACCTCCGCGCTTGTTTTGTGCATGTTAATGTCCAAATTACGATCCTAGTTGCGCCCGATGACTTATTTTACGTCATTTGTTGTTCGATCGAATGCAATCAAGTCAACGGCGACCTCATGCGACTTTCATCAGGTCGCTTGGCCTGAATCGCTGCAGTGGACTTCAATCCAACTCGTGGATGAGCGACTGGTCGTTCGATCTTTCGAGAGTTGCTGTGAGCGATTTACGTTTCATAGTCCACTCAAGCGACTCCCAATCGCACAATCTGCGACTGGCTATTATGTAATGTTTAGCAAATACGAGTTGGTAATAGGGTTTTTTTTGGTGGCGTGCGTTACGCGCCCTCCACACGTGTCCCAAGTAAAGCTCGGATCGCTACTGATATCCGCCATTGATATAGGCATGATAGTAAGCGGCGTCAGAGAAGGCTTTCAATGACCATGTATTATGAAGTTCCCAGAAGGATTCACACACCGACGACATTCTCTTAACTTTGTATTTATATATATCTACTTTCTATTTTATTTCTCGAAGATATTACCATCATCTCCACCGATCACAATGATACACCAACACAGCAAATATCCACAGCAGCACAGCTGGCCGTTTTTACATTCTTTTTCAAATCTAGTCGAAGATATCACCATCACCTTCGTCGATCACAATGGCACACCAACACCAAATATCCACAGCAGCACAGCTGGCAGTTTTCACATTCTTTTTTCGAATCTAGTCGAAGATCTCACCATCATCTCCATCGATCACCATGGTACACCAACACACCAAATATCCATCATCATCGTAGACATTTCGTCACAAAATACAGCTACATATCCATCATATCAATTTATCATTACAGCATAGCGTTCAGTCGTAAACATCGATCCTTTTTTATAGTTGACGATCACACACCTTGTGTAGCATCACAATGGTACACAAATTATCCAGAACCTTTCCATTGCCACGGTTGAAGATCACCATGTCCATCGCTATATAGACAGCATGTCCTGCCGCATGTTTACACATTATTATCCATAATAATACAGCACATGCTACAGTTTGTATGTAGCTGTACAAGCTTCAGAATTCAGTTCCGGCTACTGTTCAACTCGCTGCTATTATTCAAGCATGGTTGTAGCATTGTTCGAATCATCCATTTAATTGTCAGCAATATTAATGTCACTTTCACAGTGAATTCACCTCGAAATCCATTCCCGGCGTACCTCACTCACTTGTTTCCGCTGCCACCATATTATGAAGTTCCCAGAAGGATTCACACACCGACGCCATTCTCTTAACTTTGTATTTATATATCTCTACTTTCTATTTTATTTCTCCAGCCTTTCTCCATACTGTCTATCCATGTTGAAAACCAATGTAAAAGTAACCCACTTTCTCCCCTCACACACCAGCCCAGCTCTTATTTTCCATGCGGTCCAACCCAGCATGAACATCCTGGACACCTGTCCTGTCAATCTCCCAAACCCCACTGTCCATCTCAGACCATTCTCACTGACCAATCACAGATAAGGACATGCATGCACAGCCTCATGGTCTTGTCCAGGGTTTGACTTACACCTCTTACATAATCACTATAACTAGAATCCCTGTAGCAACAACTTTATCACACCATGATTACTTAAAACAGCCATTGTTGTATAACAACAGGATGTATAGGTCAAATGAAAATAAGTGATCATAATTTGGAAGTTGTACAAGTTTCACAAATACTATACAAGAATTCCGAAAACTGCACTTCATCATGTTTGCGGGATTATCATCATAAAAAATGAAACTGAAAATGATTAGGGAATTCCAATGAAGCTTGTTTCATGTGAAATGAAAGATACTGGGGGATTTGTGTTTAACTAAAATTACATCAGATCATACTACGGTTAAATTACATGCTGGAAAATCTAGGGAAAGTATGACAAATTCCTAATCATTTTACAGGAATATTTAAAGCCTAACAGAATACACTATACCTCTTCTCCGAAAACCTTTTCCAATTTGCTCCGCTCGTCCACGGTCAAGTTGTTCCATGACGTGATACCGATGGTTACTACTTCAGACTTTAGACTTTCTCTGGTAACAAGTTTAGACTTGTGTACCGCCTCGGCGACATATTTGGCCGCTCCAACGTTTGTCCCGCTGGTAAGTATCCAAGCCTCTATTATAGGTTGACAGATAAAACAACAAGATTGGACAATAATTTCGGGTAAAACAACAAGAATTGAAGTTATAATTGAAGTTATACCGACAGGCACCACTTTCTTGGTTTGCTTTTCATCCAGACATGGGCTTAGGAGTTTATTTCTCAAGATATTGATGAAATACCACCAAATAATCTAATGTTATATGATTTAGAAACTTTATTCCATGTATTTTGGTATGGGATTGATAAAATTAATGATAGAGACCATATGTAAATAAACGTTTCATATTTGTCTTTAAACACTTTTGAAATAGGCACTTTTTGACCAAAATTGGGGTAAATTCATCAAAAAAGTGTCAATGTTGGTATAAAAAAAAATTGAGTAGGAAACCATTTGTTTTAATTGATTTATAGTAACATTCCAAGATTAACGACAGAAAAATACCAACAATATAATAAGCGAACCACTTCAAAAAACGACAACAAAAACGCCCGACCGACCAACCACTGAGTAGCACGGAATTCGTGCCTCCCCAATAGCCCGAATCTATGGCCATGTGAACATACGCCCTGCTCTATTTGACCGTGTAACAAGTGTTGGTTTTTTCGTCGCCTAGCCTAAACCTACATAATGTACGAGGGGGTATCAAAAAGTTCTTGAAATCACCCAGAAGTGAAGGAGTCAGAAACTTTTTTTTTGTTATGTGCCCCTTCAGACATCTTTAAAAAGTCACTGTACAAAGTCACACATTTCTCCCACTATTTATGACCTGTCCACAGACCGCCATTGTAGAGCTCTCAGATTGACCGCCATTGATTGATCCTCAGATTGCCGCAGATTGCGTTATTCCCAAAACAGCAATAAATAGTGTAAAGTGTTGACAGAAAGGGGACAAAAGGTCATTACAAACAAGCTTGGTGACGATAATCTCGTGGGTAACATGGGGTGTACACAGGTTGACCTCTAATGACTCCTACATGACCTTTGACCCTTTCTGTCAACACTTTAAACTCAGTATTTCATTATCTTTCATTTAGGCCGTGATTTACTTGAACTGGCAACACCGTACCACCGTCTTCGAAATTCAATTCCGTATACGTGGACACCAACATTATTCAGTTCAAGTCGACGCGGCACGCTGATTGGAAGTCATAATTTAATAGGCCATGTAATCATGTATACAACAGGTGAGTTTCTGATTTACAGAAACTCAATTTGGTTCGCGTCATGTTACTTTTATAAAGGATAGTCAGGATGCTGGGTGTGCAGTTTACAATATATATGAGTGAGTTGAACTTTCGGTTATGAATACATATCAATGCATACGTTAAACTTAAAAGCTAGTCCGTTATAATTATTATGTGTGTTTTGGTCCCCTCCCCGCCATTGCGAGTATTTCCCTAAAAGCACGGCATAAAATATACATAACATGGGGAGATTATTGCATAGCCCCCCCCCCCCCCACCCCCCCCCCCCCCCCCCACCCCTGGTCAAATACTGGGGAGGGGGTACGCTTATTCATGTATATTTCTTCACAGTAAACAATAGCCTAACGCTGTAACACCCCAGGCCCCCGACACATACGCATGTGCTTTGAACGACATGAGGGTAAAAATAAATCTTCTTGGAGGAATCTTCATTTTTTTGCGTCTCGTTTTCAGAACACACTTACTTGTTCCTACCGTCGCATTAATGATGCCTTTACGGAACACCTCATGTACGGAGGTGCTAACAGGAAAATGCCACGCCCCTCCTATCACCGAGATCAGCAAGTTCGGGTTGTCACCAGGGTCAATATGCCAGCGGATTTTGAGTTGTTCAATCAAGTTTTTGACGTCGGTGCCAGCGTCTACCTTAACGTACTGTAATAATTGAGTGATATTGTGTGTTAATTGTTTTATTTTGGAATTTTGGAATTCAGTAAAGAGAAGCTCATCATGATAAACCAATTAGAACACAAACATGGATAATGGGCAACATTTATGTGTATGTATATTATCTTATGTTCTCTTAACACTTTCCACGCGGCAGGCGGCTGCAGACGACATCCCAAAATTTCACAAAATGTTTAAAAAATGTCAAAATTATTGAATTTCATTATCATATTTGGAATCACTATGAGAAATGCATTGACATAAGTACAAACATGCCTAGTATTGGTTCAGTAATCCTTGAGATAGACCTCGAAAGTTGGGAATGGTTTCTGAAAAATCTATTTTGTATATGGTTAAACCAATGGCCGCGTGGAAAGTGTTAATTAAGAGCATGGATCTCGTCATAGTACATCCCTTCAGAGATGTATATTCTGTATTTATAATGTATGTTCAACTTTATTGATTTAATTACAATGATCTTTTTATTTTTTAAATAAATATTTTTAAATAATTTATTGAAACTAAAAGAGAAGCCTCGAAGTGTTAATTTATGGTCATCAGTGTAAGTATATTATTACTTTCACTAGGGCATATGAACTTGTGTTACATTTTGGGGGCTCGTCCGGGAATATTTTTATTTTAAAATTAAGTTGTAATTAACTCATTTGTACTTTTAAGAGTACTTTGGATGTAGCATAATTTTTGCTTTGACATAAATTGCACAAAATTGATAATTAGAGATCAAGGAGTTCGGCAATTTACGTGCTAGAGGGAAACGATGCAACTTTCGAGTCTTCTCTTTGGTTTAAGGGAAGTGTCAACCCTAAATATATGAAATCTATCAAGCACTGTAACTTTTAAACTAATAATGCAATGTACATAAAAGTATACAATTTTTCAAATGAAATTAATCGGAGAAACCATTTTTGGTGTTAAATTTCCCCAAAAATAGTGATTTCTACATTTTTGGACAAAAATCACTTTTTTGGCGCCAAAAATTTTCAGACAACCTAACAAAATCAGTTTTTGATTACAAATTTCAAAATTTCACCAAAATCATCTAAACTCAATTATCTAGGAAGAACCTTTTTTTTTTGGCTTCAAAATTTTTAGTTTTGAAAATATTGACCATATTGACCAAAAAGTGCCAAAATGTTTTGAGATGAAAAACATTTTTGGGCACTTTTTGGTCAATATTTTCAAAGCTAAAAAGTTCGTCTTTGTGTAGACTATCGCCGTTTAAATACCCGTTCTATTCGCGATCAATATGTCGTTCCGAAGATCGAGGCTGCATTCCTGCCTTTATTTGCGTTCCGGATATTACCAGATAGAGTTGGAAGAAAGCGACAAGGAGAAGACAGCATTCTGGAGTCCGCATGGCCTATTTGAGTTTAACCGCATGCCTCAGGGAATATGTATAATGGTGTCCTCTAGATGACTTACTCGTATATTCCACCACTCATAGAGGAACATGAAAAGAAGCTACGGGAAGTCCTAGATCGCCTTCATGGGGAAGGTTAGAAACTAAGCGTCGACAAATGCACCTTCGTTCAACCCTCTGTCAAGTGTTTGAGTCACGTCGTCTCAGCGAAGGGAATTGAACCAGACCCTGGAAAGTTGTCAGCGGTGAAGTTATGGCCCCTACCGACTAATGCCAAGGAAAATGAAAAGCTTTCTTGGATTCACTGGATACTACCTACGTTTCATCCAGCATTATTTGTAGGATAGCTTAACCCTTGAATGACTTAATAAGGGACTACGAAGCTCTTCAGAAGAAAAGAAAGGGGCAGAGAAGAAAGTGTCCTTCAAATATCATGGACGTCCTAGCCCTCGCACCCCATTTGGAGACAAATGGATTCCCAAGTGTCAGCAAGCATTCGAGACCCTGATAGAAGCGCTAACAACCGCACCAGTCCTGATATACGCGGATTTTTCAAGTCATTTCACGTTACATACTGATGCCAGCATGTAAGGCCTAGGAACGGCACTCTATCAGTAGAGGGACGGTCAACTCCATCCAGTTGCGTATGTCAGCAGGGGATTGTCAAAGTCAGAGCTCAACTATCCGGCGCATTAACTTGAATTCTGGGCAGTCACCGAAAAGTTCGCAGACTACGTCCAGGGATCCAAGTTTACGGTCATGACGGACAACAATCCTTTGACATTTATACTTAGTCAATCCGACTATGCCTGGCCAGTCTACCATACAAAGCTTACAAGTTAACAACTGTACAGAAGCTCAGATGGAAGATACCGATATAAGTGTAGTGTTACAGTATGTCCACAGTGGAACTCGACCAAGGAATCTCACCCAAGAGACGGACGGAGTCAAAATTCATCTGCGTCAATGGAACAAGTTGTCCCTACGAGATGGAGTGCAGTACAGGAAAATTACAGACGTCCGCAACTCTGAATATTTCAGCTAGTACTTCAAGTGAAATATAGGGAGCGTGTCATGACAGCTAGCTCTTCACAATGACATGGTCCACCCAGGGACTGAGAGGACTACTGAGTTGATACTGGCCGAGATTGAGTAGCGACATTTTCAGAGGTGCCACACTTGTGCACGGTGTATTCGTCGGGAAGCTCGTCCTCAGATAGCTGCGCACAAGCCGGATCGTTAATGTCCACTGCCCATATGCAGCTTAGGTGCATGAATTTTCTTCAAATTGAACCAGATGATAAAGGTGTGAAGAACGTACTAGTCATAACTCATAACGGATCACTTCACAAGCATATGCCCTTGCCTTCCCTACACCAGACCAAAAGGCAAACACACATTCTAAAACTTGCCGGCACTTTCACTTCATTCTTCATTTCATTTTTAATACGGTTGCAATCATGTAGGTAGGACATTTTTACAACCTCAGAAACTCAACATTTTATTTATGAAATAATAGAAATAATAAATCGGGTTTTCAAAGTACACGTACGTAAAGAGATAGTTGAACCGATTTGACACACGTTTACAACTAACCCAGTAGTGTGAAAATGGGGGTTCTAAACCAAATCTGAAGATCCAAAATTTCTGATTTGTTTCACTCGCATAGCTCGTTCGTCAGGTGAAAAAAGCCCAGAAATTATGTCTCCCCGGATGCGGTTCAGAACTCCCATTTTCACACTACTCACAGCTCAAAATCTGAAGATCCAACATTTCTGGTCTTTTCATACATAACTCACACAGCTCGTTCGTCATACGCGCGCCATCTTGGGAGTGCAGTGCTTTTGCTATTGACCAAATCTGAATATCAAAAAAACCTTTTTTTTTTACATGACTCACATAGCTCGTTGGCCATGCTCTTTCCGCCCAGAAATGATTACTTCCCAGATTTGATTTAGAACTCCCCATTTTACACTACTTACAAATGTATATATTTACAACACTACAACAAATTACTCACTTTCAGGCCACACCAGATTAACCCCAAAATACTGATTCGATTTAATTTGTTTACTCTGAACTTTGCCCTTCGGTTTAACATAAAACATGGAAATTACTTGTCTTTATCTTCCTCCAATCGCTTAGCCAATACTGAACAAGCCCATACTTTTATTCCATCTTCTAAAAGTATATACCAATGTATCTCCATTTTTTTTTTTTTTAACTGTTTCTTTGTCAATATTGTGTAGATTTTGTTGACCTCTTCACTATATCTTTATTGGGTCGTTGCTTTTGTAACAATTTTGTTCGAATGTTTCATCTGTCAAAGTCGGCATGGTTGTTGTATATCCTAGGGAATTTTCTAATTCAAAATAAAAATTTAGAAATAAGTTGAGGGCGCACTGCACTCCCATACGTATATCTCAGTGCCCCTTAATCCTCCATCCACTTTAAGAGCGTGTTTCTACTGGGGCACTGGAAAGTTAACGCTAAGTTAACTTAACGGAAAGTTACCGTTAACTTTTTAATCCCCCTCCCCGTACAAGTTAATTAGTCGTGTTTTCCTCTTTATCATATCTTAAAATAGTAACTAATGAATGACAATTGACATACCGTTCTCTTTTTTTTTTTAAATCAACAAACAAATCTACAGAAAGTCACTTCAGATGGTGCAGTACTCTATACTGGTTCTACTGACGATTTACAAGTCTCAACAAAAATATATTTGTACATGTTGTGCGAGAAACTACGACTACAGGTTATCAACATGGGGACAAACATGATATTGGAAGTAAAAACCTTTTTTTAAAGACATATCACAATGAATATTTCCCAGCTTAAGGGTGTTTCTTATCAAGCCTTGCATGTCCATCACCTTTAAAAAATATTTTTTAATATAAGAAAAGCGTGGCAAAGTATCCCAATTTTACGGTTGCACATAATCAATGGTTTGCTCACCTTTTGATGTCCCTCCTCACGGAATTTATACTGGCAGACTGTGGACGATGCACTGTTGGTATTTCCAGCCGGTGGCGCCTGTTAAAGATAAACCAAAGTTTTAAAATTAAAGCCTCAAAGCTTCGTAACATTGTTTACAGTTTTAAAACACTATCCACGTGGCAGACGTTAGCAGGCGACATTCCAAAAGTTCACAAAATGTTTTAAAAAATGTCAACATTTATTATATATTTGGAATCAGTATGAAAAATGCATTAAAATAAGTACAAACATGACTAGTAATGATTCAGTAATTCTTGAGATAGACCATGAAAGTTGGGAAAGGTTTTCTGAAAAATCTGTTTTGTGTATGGTCAAACGAATCGTAACTGTAGACGGTCACTTGATTTATAAACATGGCTACATACGAGGGGTGACTGATAAGTTCCGGCCTAAGGTAGAGGGAGTTGGTTTTAGATAATCATATTAATTTATTTTTCAACATAGTCCCCTCGAACATCAATACACTTGGTCCAGCGGTCAAGGGGCATACGGATCCCTCCGGCTTAGAAGGCTGGATCTTGGCCCTTCAGAAAGTGGTCCACATCATCAATGACGTCATTATCTGAGGGAAGACAATGACCACCGAGTTCCTTGTTCAACTTCGGGAACAGATAGTAGTCAGAGGGTGCCAAATACGGAGAATAAGGCGGGTGCTCGACCAGTTCGAATCCCCATTGCTGGATGGCAGCCATAGCCACTATGGACTCCGGGCTGAAGTATTGTCCTGATGGAAGAGCACCCCCCTTGTCAGCTTTCCATTCCGATTTTTTTTCTTCTTTTTTCGCGGAGCTGTTTCAGGAGATAAGCCTAGTAAGCCCCGGTGATAGTGTTACCTTTCTCCAGATAGCCCACCAGGAGCACACCCTCCGCATCCCAGAATACAGAGGCCATCACCTTGCCTGCAGACTTCACGGTCTTCGCCTTTCTGGGAGCTGAAAACGTTGCGTGTTTCCACTGCATTGATTGTTCTTTAGTCTCTGGTTGGAAGTTGTGGACCGAGGTCTCATCCATGGTCACGAATCATTGGAGAAATCTCTCCCCATCCACCTTAAAAATGGCAAGATTGTCCCTTGACATGTTGTGCCGAATCTGATCTGAGCAGGACTAAGGAGCTTCAGGACCCAAGGAGCTGACACCTTCGACATAATAAGTTCGTCGTGGATAACTGCATGGACGCGTTCCTGGGAAATACCCAGCTCTGCGGCAATGTAACGCTGTGTTACCCGTCGATCTTCTAAGATCATATCAAGAATTTTGTCAATAGTGTCCTCTGTGGTGACTGTGACTGGTCTTCCCGGATGGGCTCGTCTCCCAGGCTCTCCCTGCCCCGTTTGAATTCCGCAGCCCACTTATTTACCATGGTGTTCGAAGGGGCATCCTCCCCAAGTGTGGCCTCAATGTCCTTGTGGACTCCCGCCTTGGGCATTAAGCCCTTGCGACCGAGGTAGCGGATGACTGCGCAATGACTGATTTTGTCAATTTGTTCCATTTCCAAGGCTTATTTCACAAAAAACGCTGACTGACGATGTTTAATTATTTGTAACAGAAAAACAAGACAAGATAACAACATCAAACTTTCTGTATAATCATCCAACAAGTCGAACTACACACATGCCAAATTAAAACTATGTAGGTCATCTCCTTCTACCTTAGGCCGCGAACTTATCAATCACCCTCGTATATACCAAAGATGGGTTTTAAAGTGTGTTCAGGTTTTTCCAACTTTCAACTCAGTCATACGTGGGATCCTTTAAAATGGAACTCTGGTTTCAGTTTTCGACTAAATTTCGTGTTTATGGTATGGTACATACAGCAAGTTTCAAATTGGTCTATTTTGGCCAAAAATTCAACTCTGTCACAACAAAGGAACCAGGCCCGTCGGAAGCAATTTATTATTGGTGCGACCAAACCTGATGGTGGTCTGGGGGTGCTAACCACAGCTGGTTTGACAGGAACAGAGCCCCTTTGTGGGGGACAGGGGAGGCTGACGCCTTTTGAGTATTCGAGTGATGATTTCCACATCAATTTTTAATATAAATAAGTCTTAACAATTGTTAACACTGGTGCAAAATGAAATGTTCTTTATTACAAGAAAGTGTTAAAAACACAAACAGCGCTCACCAAGAAGGGAATTTGAATGACGATGGAAATGTATGTAGAGTGGTAAATGTTGTGTTATACCCTGAAAAGTGAGAGTTGCAGTAAAGTTATGAGTTTCAACTTCTTGGATCTCGAAGTGCCCCTTTAACACCTAAGGAGTTCAAGGTCTGAAAGAAATACTTTAATGATCACGGCATTTTTCTACTTTTGATATTATTATTTATATTATTTAATGCCGACGCAGCTCTTCGGTTATGTTTTACTCATAGCATAGCAGACGAGAACCAACTGCACGGCGACTTTACATTATGAAGTAAATTATATCCATCCGCATTTCGGCCCTATTCCATTCGAAAGTGCAGAAATCAAAAAACCTCATTACCGTGTTCAATGCCCCTTACCATGCTTACATCATCACGTACGGCAGTGGTTCATTATTTCAAAGTGATGTCAAACAACGCGCACGCGCGCTGAAAAAGTCGATACTGTGAGGGTTGTATTTTTATATCATCTATATCACAATTCACGTAAAGCCATCCTAAACCCTAAAATCACACTGATGTCCCAAGACCGCTTGCGCTACCCTCGGAACCGAAATAATCCTCTGCATTTCCCCAACGGATTTAAAAAGTCGGTATAAATATTTAAAAGTTCGTTCATTAATCATTATTTACTAATTAAAACCCTCATGGCTGACGAAATCTTCTTAGTTTTTGCGTAGGTTTGTATTTTAGACCGAAAGTTACCCCGAACCAGGGTATACGATATTGCGAAGCAAAAGGTATTTCTTTTTTCTTTGACATTCAATAACATGTCTGCCTAGATGGCCCGATCGACTAGAGCGTCGCAGACGGATGTTGTATACACCACAGTGAGATCGCATCTCCTCGTGGATCGAGTCCCACTGGCGCCGTATTTTTCTTTTGTCTTTATTTTTGTACAACGATAACGTTGTTTTATGAATTGAACATTGGAAATTTAATTGACATTGGAAATTTAATTGACATTGGAAATTTAATTTATACTTTTACAAATGCATTTTTTCCTGACTGAAATATGATATTTGAATAATTTTTTTATAATTGCAATACTAATTTGCAATATGAACATGGGCGTATAACTAGTCCTACCTTTAGGACTACTGTATCTATATTAATACTAGAAAAAATGCTCCCCATCCGAGAACCGACCAACCCGAGAACCGAACCCGTGGAGTAGTCCTACAGTTTTGGAACTATACCCCCCCACAGTGCGTAAGAGCCAGTCACCGACATGACATCATACATGCATGATACACTCCATATATGGACCATCACATTTATCAACAATTCTGGGGCTGAACTGTCAACACCTCACGCGCGCCAGAGCACTAAGTAAGGTCATGCTTGGAGTCATGTAGAACTGCTGCTGGCTGCTGATAGCTATGTTTGGAATAAGGATTTAATATTAAATTCTGTATTTTGATTTCATCAATATATTATTAAATCATCTTTATTCAGTCAAATAACCACATAAAAAATAAAGAAGAGAACATTAAAAACCAAGACAACTGGGGCCTATACTGACCACCAGGCAAGGTGTTACAAAAAGCACTATTGCACAACAATCAATATATAAAACACATTTAAAAAGGAGGTGAGCCGGTCGTGACAGACCTGCTGCCATGAGGACCTATATAAAATTGGTAACGTTCCAATCCCGTTCATGTCTTGATTGGAAAATGGAAAAAGAAGACATCAGACTCTTTTTCGAGATGTTATTTTTGAGAGCTGTGTATTTAACGTTGCACTTTAGGGTTCGTAGGAGACCTCTCAGACGTGTCTTATTAGATTTTGTTATGAGGCCCCTTGATCCTATTTCAAAAGGGATCAAGGAGCACTTGTAGCCAGCGTCCGAGATATCTCCTACCAGGGCAGCATATCTGTCAGTCTTGAGTTTATTAGCTTTATCAACATTTGTTTCAAACGGCACTGTGAGCTCAAATAAAATAATCCTTTTTTGAGCAGGGAATGTAAGCACAATATCAGGTTTTTGAGCTGTTGGGATGATGTCAGGAGGAACTGTCCCCCCTCCGGTGAGGTACCCTTCTATATCAGCGTTGATCAAGACGCCTTTGTCTTTAAAGGTCTCGCTATCTTCGAAAGCGGAAATCAGAATGCGGATGATATTGTTGTGCCGCCAGAGGTAACGATCAAGCATCTGATTACAATTATTGAGGATGTGGAGAAGAGTACCTTTTTTGGAACAGAGGGGGCAGTTACTACTTAGACGTTTCCCCCATTTGCAAAGGTTGGCAAATGTGGGGAGACTGTCAATTGCAGCATTAATTGCAAACTTAAGAACGCCTTCAGGAAGACCATACATAATAGATTTCCACGTAAGATTGTTTTCAGTTTCAAAGAGCAATTTTGCCGTGTCTCCCTGAGTGATGAGTGGTTCAACTACCGACTTCCAATAAGCACTAGAATCGTTTTTTAAAGTTGCTTTGACCTTGTTCTTTGTGTTTTTCCAGACCGGTGGGTGGTCGGATTCTGTAGAATTACGGTGAACTTGGTCCGCGAGAGCGATTGTGGAATATTTCTTGCTCCAAGTCGATTCTCTTTGGAGTTTTAAGTCCAGTGCTTTGTTGGTAGTTGAATCACCAAGACATCGGGTTCTACTGTACGATAAGCAGTGAGAAACATAATATATATCAGAAACACGTGGGATATCAAGTCCACCATTCATATGCACCAGGGCTATGTTAGCACCATATTTAGGCGTGCCCAGCCATTTCTTAATAAATTGATCACTTTTTCTATCAAGAAGGGATAAATTGGTCTTAGTAAGTTCGTGAACTGTAAGACAGAAACGCATAGATGGTAGGCAGTATCTACTGTACATTGCAAGTTTGTACTCGTTGCGGACGGGAGAACTATCAATATTGGCAATACTAGATTCAGACTTGGAGTGAATCATATCATAAATATTACTTTGGCTGCCAGAGTGAGTGATAAGGGATCCGAGAAAACGTTGGGGGTCTTCTTTGACAGGAATGATACGCGTACCATCTATGTTGTATTCAACCACCTTCGGGACTCCACCACAAAGGGAAAGTGACCGACATTTACTTGGTTTTAATGTGAGACCCATGCTTTGTGTCTTGGATTGGAGTTCATTTATGATTTTCTGATGTTGACGTTTATTGCTGGTTATGATGTTAAAGTCATCCGCATATGGTGTTGTTATGATCCTATTCCCGTCTAGATTAAAGCCGTGTACGGTGCGAATATTCTCAAGATATTCGAGGATGGGATTAAAACACATTAAAAATATGATTGGCGACAAAGGATCGCCTTGAAATGTCCCTCTCTTGAATTCGAATTCTTCAGATGTCCACCCTGGGCCGCGAACCGAGCCGTTGAGACGGGAATAGAGCGCTTCAACATAACGGATGGTATTAACAGGTAACTTAAAACGTTTCATGGAATGAGATATAAGTGTATGACTGATGCTACCAAAAGCATCGGCTAAATCAAAGACTTGAAGTAACATGTAATGTTTTTTTCTTGGATTTTGAGAACGCTGGCCTCCTGAAGGAGCTGATTATGTTCAATACAACCATTAATCCCTTTAAGGAACGCCTTTTGGATGTCAGGGTTGATAAACCTGTTTTTTGTTAGATATGCCCCGGTCCTATCAGCGAGCACCTGATGGAATAACTTACTCACGCAGGACGTCAGGGAAATCATCCTGAAATTCTCGGGTTTTTCAGTATCACCCTTTTTATAAATCAAGACAACCTTGGACTCAGACCAGGACTTTGGAGGGTTTGGCTCACACAAAAGAATTTTAGTAAACAGTGTGGCCATGAAATGATGCGTTGAAGGCAGATTTTTCAGGAGGCCATATAGCAAACCATCGTTACCTGGAGCTGATGTAGCTTTCTTTTGTTTCAGAATACACTTAATATGTTTTGGTTTTATAGGAGACATATCATATACAGTTTGGCAGTCACTTGGAACACGAACATATGGAAACCAGTTTAACTGGGCAAGATCTAGTGTTCCTTGGTTGGAATACTTTGTCGGAAAATATGTGTCTGCTGATTCCTTGGTGAAGGTTGGAACTGGGCACTGCTTGCCGTACGTACCCTGGCTAATCTTTTTGGAGTAGCCCCAAAAATCTGATCGGTATTGCTTTTCATGGTGAGCTTGAGATTTCTGGTCACTGTCTTTTCGTTTTTGTTTGTTAAGAAATGACACGGCTCTAACAGCTTGGCGAAATAGTTTTTTATCCTCGGGAGTTCCTTGCTTAGAGAAAGCTTTCTTGCGAAGGGCATTTTTCTTTTTTCGAGCCTGCGACAAGGTTTTAGGTTCGTGTGCTATGTAGCCTTTGGAGGATTGTTCTTTAACAAATTCCTGGTTGTCGGTAAAGTATGATTTCAATGTTTCGGAAAAACGTTCGGCTGCCTGAGCTGGGCTAACATCTCCACAGCTAAGGTCAAAATGGGTTGGACGCAGGAGACTGTGGATTGCCGAATCATGGATTTCCCACTCATTATTACTGAAAGTTGGAATTGTAAATTGCAAGCCCGCTATTTGCCATGGATAGCATATGATAGCAAGTAGAGCTACATGGATGATACAATATACAGTCATTGTCTCGGATATGGTGTGTGACCCGGCGTGGTCACCGTACGAACTGTTACTATAGATGGAGTCGATTGACGGTGACAAGCACGGATAATAAAGGCAAACAGTCACTATATTGATTATGCCACGGTTCGTGAACACAAGACCCAGGTTCGGTTTATGCCAAGATGAAAATGATGGTAGCGAACCGATCAGTGATGTAGTACGGGTGTGTGTACGGGTATACCAGAGTGAACAGTGCTGGCGAGATAGATGTTGAAATGCTGAAATTTACTTGCCAGTTTGTCTGCAAAGAGTGTTGATCCAACCCATCAAAATGCGACCGAGTGTTCCTCGAATGATAAATAACAAAGTTTGTTGACATACAGGAACGGAGACAAACTGAATACGGATGTAAAATGCAAAATTTGCAGCGGTGGTAAAACCCCACCCGTTCAGTTGACAGACATATTGACATATAGGCCTATGATATTAACTAATGTTTGATCCCAATCATCGCTTGTTGTTATCAGTGGCCTAATTTATTTCATTGGTAGGAAATGCCTAATATCATTCGGAGTCATTACAAGTTAATTAGACCAAAGTTCCAGATCACGGATACTTTACAAGCCCCTGGAAGGGGGGTGGTCTTTTTGAGGGACCCCCTAAGATTTTAAGATTTTTGAAAAAATATACATTGTCAGTCCAATAATAAATTAAGAGGTGCACAACACCCCCTTAGTTTTAATATGACCAAAGTCATGTATTCTCACCTCTGACAGTGAGGACAGTGTGTATGGGGGGAGGGGGAGGGGGGGCGGTGTATATAACTCGTACATGCTCCTATATGGACCCTTTCCCTTAAGAAAACAATTTTTTCCGAAAAAAAGACAACACAAATTTGTTAAAATGTTCGATCATGATATTAATATTGGACCAAACAGTGATGTTTAAGATAGCAAAATTCACCCCCATGTTTTCCCTAACATGGGTGCTTCCCTAAGATTTTTGAAAACATATACAGTGTCAATCTAATAATAAGTTCAAGAGCTGGAGCCTCCTATATGAACCTTTCCCCTTGAAAACCATTTTCAAAATGACAACACAAATCCGTTAAAATGGTCGATAATGATATGATATTGATATTATGGACCAAACAGTGAAACATCACTTTATGTTTTTAAAGCTAGCAAAATCTTGCAAAAATCACTACGATTTTAAGATGTTTGAAAAAATATAGCGTCAGTCCAATATCAGTTAAAAAACTTGATTTTTTTGCGCGCTTCGCGCGTATTAGTTTCAATGTTAATTATTCAAGCATAACAATATGGTTTCAGCAACGTTTTCTGAACCATTTGTAGTTTAATAAAATGGAGATTTTTGCGCGTACAGGTTATATCAGAAAGAACTGTACCGAGGCAATATGATTTATTATGGTATTAATTCGATTGATATTGTTCAACCCGTTTCCACATATATCTTGCGCAAACGCCCAGCTGTCGTAAGAATTTTAAATTTTGAAAATCAGAAATTTCTGATGGAAAATACAGACTTTCTGGTAAAGATGGTAGTTTCAATTTTGGTCAAAATGATCAATTTAAAAAATCTTTGAAATTACTACCATACCTGAGATATCCATCCGTCCATAGGACGATTTATTTTTGGTCGCCATATCTCAACTTTTCACATAACTTGTGCATATTATTGTATAACTAACGGGGTCAAAAAAAAGTAATCCCCCTAAAATTAGATTACTTTTGGTAATATAACTTCACACACAATTAAACGTTTTGAAAAGAGAAAACGCTTGGCTACCAATAGAAAGTTTTACATTTTCAATATTATGTATACTTTTCCCAAAACAGTCACATTTCCTCAAAATGATGTTTTCAGAAAAAGTGGCACTAACTTGAATTGGATTTTGGAAAATTTCATGTTAACAGAAACATCATTTTGGGGATATTTGACTTTTTGGGGGGAAAGTAAACATGATATTGAAAATGGGAAACTTTGTATGGATAGCTAAACGTTTTTTTCTTTTCAGAAAAGTTTTAATTACTTAAAACGTCTAATTTTGTGGGGGCGTTACGCAAACAAAATTGTATAGGATTTTGAAAATTGCCACTGTTTCTGAGAACATCGTTTTAGAAAAATGAGACCATTTTGGGAAAAGTAAACATGATATTGAACAGAAGAAACTTTATGTGAGAAGCCCAGCACTTGTTCTTTTCACAAGGTTTTAAATTTCTCAAAACGATTAATCCTGTGCGGAGTTATGCAAACAAACTTGGTTTAATTTTCGTACAAAAAATCACGAGAGAGAGTTTTTAAATTTACTGGTACGGACAAAGTGCCACTTTTTCTGAAAACACCATTTTGGAGAAATGTGACTATTTTGAGTAAGTAAATATGATATCGAAAATGTAACGTTTCTATCAGTAGCCAAGCGTTTTTTTCTTTTCATATTCGTTTTAACTTTTCGAAACGTTTCATTGTGTGTGAAGTTATGTAAACAAAAGCAATCACATTTTAGGGGGAAGGACTTACTTTTTTTGACCCTTTATTTATTATTTGCATACTTTTGTGGGTGACATTTGGAGATAATTTTTTATTTTTAATCCGCAAATAAACCGGGATTTGTTCTGCTTGAGTAGTTTCAACTTTCCCGTCTTTGGCGGGGGTTTTGAATATTGCTTATGTGTGTGGGCTACATTGTTTGAAATGTTGGGGCTAGTGGTAGGGAGGACTGATTTAACTTGAAAACACGTTTTTCCTCGATTTTCGATTATGTCTTGCCACATGAGAACAAAAAGAGATATCTCAATGAAATTAAAATATATAATATAGGAAACATGTTCATCTTTATTTTGCAGGTGTTTAAATTTAAAACAATAATCATTTGTATTCGTTATGTATTTTAGAAAAACGGTACAGTGCTTTCTGATACACCCTGTATTGGTTTTAATGTTAATTATTCAAGCATAACAAGATGGCTTCAGGACAGTGGCGTAACCAGCGGGGAGGGGGCAGGAGCCCCCCCCCCCCCCCCCCCGCTTTCCCCCCAAATGAAATCAAGTACGGCTGTAAATGAAATTTACAAACAAAGTACCCACCAAATTCCCCCCCCCCCCCAAATAATGACATCGTGTCGGTTGAGATTGGCACTGTCGGTTCATTTGACGAAAGAAATCATGGAATTATGATGGTCAAAAGTACACATATGAAAAAAAATTCGCGCGCTACGCGCGCATATGTCTTGTTTAGAGCCAAAATGTAGCTCAATTGTCATACAAATAGCTGTAAAGTCGAAAATTTCGAGCGCTACGCGCGCATCTCTTGACTCAACAAATCTTAGGAGCCCCCCATTTCAAGTCACTACCCCTTCTTGCCCCCCCCCCCAAATGAAAAAGTCTAGTTACGCACTGCTTCGGAACATTTAGATGAAAAAACCGGGATTTTTTGCACGCTTCAAACATATTAGTTTCAATGTTTTATTATTCAAGCATAACAAGATGGCTTCAGGAAAGTTTTCTGGACCATTTTATTTCAAAACTAGACATTCAATATTTAACTATTCAAGCATAACAAGATGGCTTCAGGAACTTTTCTGACCATTTTAATTAGAAAAACTGCAAATATTTGCGCGCTTCGCGCGCATAATTATGTCAATATTTCATTATTTAATAACAAAAATGCTTTAAGAACGTTTTCTGGACCATTTTCGTTTCAAAAAGTGGAAATTTTTGCGCGCTACGCGCGTATTAGTTTCAATATTAATTATTCAAGCATAACAAGATGGTTTCAGGAGCGTTTTCATGACCAATTTAGTTAAAACACTGGTAATTTTGCATTTAATTATTCAAGCATAACAAGATGGCTTTAGGAACTTTTTCTGGACCATTTTAGTTAGAAAAACTGGATATTTTTGCGAGCTTCGCGCATAATTATGTTCAATATTTCATTATTCAAGCATATCCAGATGGCTTTAAGAATGTTTTCTGGACATTTTAGTACATAAGTGAAATTTAGGCGCGCTTCGCACGTATTAGTCTAAATGTTAATTATACAAGCATGGCAAGATGCTTTCAGGAACGTTTTCATGACATTGTAGTTAAAACACTGGTAATTTTTGCGCCTTTCGCGCGTAAAATTGTGTCCAATATTTATTATTCAAGCATAAACAAGATGCTTCAGGAACGTTTCTGGACCATTTCAGTTAAAAAAAATAAAAAATTTGCGCGCTTCGCGCGTTGTAGTTTTTTCATCTTTCATATAGTGTCTCTCGTATTTTAGAGTGTTTATGAACAAGCCAAAGTTTATTAAAATAAATGTAAATATTCATATAGCAAGGAAGAGCTTCCTAGGTCTTTCAAACTTTCTAAAACCTAACAGCTTATGGGGCTTCGCCCCCTGTAACCCATACTGTTCTGAACCAAGTCAAGTTTAATTACAAATAAATGTAAATATTCATAGCAAGGAGAGCTTTTCTAGGCCATTCAAACATGCTAAAACCCAACAGCTTCAGGGGCTCCTACCCAAGGGCTTCGCACCTGAGGGCCCCTTGACCCCACACCGTAGTGGTGAAATTTACAAATGTATAGCACCCCCATACAAATACTTGCAAACCTGGATACTTAGCTGACCACACTTATTTCCAGAGTTTTAACTGTCTGCAGACAACATTAATGTAGCACTTAACATAACTTTTTGGTCCCCCCCCCCCATTTTTTTCAACTTGAAACTTTTTAGACCGCCCCCCCCCCCCCCCCCCCCCCCCCACCCCCCCCCCCCCCCCCCCCCCCCCCCCCCCCCCCCCCCATCACAGTATTTCTGAACACTCCTTAACAGGTTTGTTTGGTTTTATTCCTATTAATAGCATTCGCCTTTATTACCTTTAAACATGATTAAACGTACAAACATTTACCAGTAAGGGAGTGTTCAGAAATACTTTGGGGGGGGGGGGGGGGGGGGTTGGCCAAAACTGTGGGGGTCTAAAAAGTTGCCCAGCCCCCCCCCCCCCCAAGTATTTCTGAAACAAGATGCTTTGTCTTATATCATCATCTGTGAAAGATGCCATTGCCATCAGTTAGATGGACACTATTTTGTTTA
Organism: Ophiura sarsii; assembly: GCA_035610835.1. Taxonomy (NCBI): domain Eukaryota; kingdom Metazoa; phylum Echinodermata; class Ophiuroidea; order Amphilepidida; family Ophiuridae; genus Ophiura; species Ophiura sarsii. Next base: position 38,797 of record JAYJML010000293.1, read on the forward strand.
GCATGCAAACATATAAAAATGAAATGTTCCAACTCAATTTAAAATTTAAAAAAGCACAGGGCTTAAGTGCTGTTGAACTATTACTGTCACGAAGTATCTAAAATTATTATCCTATGTCCATCAATGTGAATAAGTGTTGGCCAAAATGGCTCAAACATTTTCTTATTTGTTTCTTACATACATTGTAGTTTTAATTGAACAAGATGTTACATGGTGTCAAACGTATACACAAATTGGGCTATAAATTGTGGTTTTAGTAAATGCACACAGGATGAGGGACTAATTAAAGATCTGTGATTAAATTGGTGTACATTTCACACCTTGCCTTAAGAGTGAATTTTTTTCTAGATTGACAAACTTTTGGACACACATTTTTTAGATTTTGCCTAAAGTTTGGGAGGTGAAAGACATTTAGTAGTTATGTAAAAATATGGTATTAAAAAATTCAGCAACCTTCTGTTGCCATGGTAACGAGCCTATCTTGTTTTTAGGTCATTTTAGGGGGAAATTCTCCTAATTATACTGATTTCAGCAACAAAAAAAGTCAAAGTTTGGCAGAACCCTACACTTAGGTGGTACATTTTTTGCCCAAACTAACTTCATGAATGAGTTGCCCTATCTTTGGTCTAAACAACCAACCGATTTAAATAAGTCAGTGTTGCCATAATGATACCCTGTTGCCATGTTCAAATATCACATTTTGAGGAAGTTGAAAAAGTCAGATATTACTACCCGACTTCGGGTTGCTACAGTTCCCCTCGAGGTGATTTGTTTTTCTTTGTACTTTGTTTTATAACAAAGACCTAATACCCTTTGAGTTAATTCAAGAAAAAAAATGGGGAAACCGGCACTTGCGTATCACGTGACCTGAAGTCACATGATCCAATTTACGTGAAATTGCATAGCCGGGTATATATGGGGGGTTACCGTGCATCCCAGGACTCCCCCAAACAACTTTTTTTAACTTTCTTTCATTGTCCTAAAACATATTCAGTATGTTACCAAAAATGATTTGGGTATGCTAAGGGGTTATTCAAGATGGCGTCGAAAATGGCCGCCAAAAGGTCAAAAGTCCTGAAATGACATCATATCATCAAAATCGGGAGCAAAATATATGGTAAAAGTATAGTTTTAACAGTGGGACGTATGTATTAGACCACTAGACACTTATATCGATTACATTTGCTTTGTTAACATATCTAAATCCAAGATGGCCGCCAAAATGGCTGCCAAAAATGCTAAAATTACATACATTTGGCATATATCAGCCCAGCATGTATGATCAGAGTATAGTTTTAACAATGGGATGTATGTGTTAGACCCCTAGAAGCTCATATGCTGCATTTTTGCTTTGTTTACAATCTTAAATCCAAAATGGCCGCCAGAATGATGGCCAAAATTGGTAAAAATGACATAATTTTAATAAAATAAAATGATGAAAATATAGTTTTTTAACAATGGGATGTATTTATTATATCACTACTCATATCCAGTTTCTTTGCTTTGTTAACATACTTGAAATCCAAAATGGCTGCCAATATGAGTCCCAGAATGGCTGCTAAAATTGTCAAATTCCATAAAATAAGGATAATAACGACCAGAATGTATGACGACAATATAGTTTTAACAATGGAATGTATATGAATGTATTAGACCACAAGTAACTCATATCCAGTATTTATGCTTGATAACATACTTAAAATCCAAAATGGTTTCCAAAATGAGTGTGTATTTTGCATCACATTCGCCAAATAGTATGTTCTAACTGCTAAGCTATTGCATTTAGATATAAGACCCACCTCTGTGACAATTTTTATTCTGTTTCAGTTTCCAAAATGGCTGCAAGATGGTTAAGTTGATGTTAAATGACCTAAACAAATTGTGTTGTATTGTAAATGACCATAATATGTAATACCATACCCCTAATGGTACAACATTCACTATAATATATGATAAAGCCTAGGGGCTGTAAGATGTCGGCCAAAATACCTGAGAAGCAGTATTAATTTATTGTTAGTGTCATTATAGAACATATCATTTGGTGAATGTGATACAAAATACACACTTATAGACTATTTTACATTTACAACGACCATTTTGGCGGCAGGCTTGGATTTGAAGTAATACAAAGCAAAAATACTGGATAGTAGTAACTAGTGGTCTAATACATACATCCTATTGTTAAAACTATATTTTTCATCGTACATTCTGGTTGATATCATCCTATTATATGAAATTTGACATATTTTTGGCAGTCATGCTGGGACCCATTTTGGCAGTCATTTAAGGACCCATTTTGGCGGCCATTTTGTATTTTAAGTATGTTAACAAAGCATAAATACTAGATATCAGTTACTAGTGAAATAATACATACATCTCATTGTTAAAAACCATATTTTCATCATACATCTTGGTTAATATTATGTCAATTTAGGGAATTTTGTCAAATTTTGGCCATCATTCTGGCGGCCATTTTGGATTTAAAGTATGTTATTACAAAGCAAAAATACTGAATAGTAGTTACTAGTGGTCTAATACATACATCCCGTTGTTATATTTTCATTGTACCTTCTGGTTGATAGTATCCTATCTTATGGAATTTGACAATTTTTGCAGCCATTTTGGGACCCATTTTGGCAGTCATTTTGGGACCCATTTTGGCAACCATTATGTATTTTAAGTATAACTTTGTAATAACATATTTTATGTTAACAAAGCATAAATACTGGATATGAGTTACTAGTGAAATTATACATACATCTCATTGTTAAAAACCATTTTTTTTTCATCATACATCTTGGTTAATATTATGTCAATTTGGGAAATTTTGACCATCATTCTGGCGGCCATTTTGGATTTAAAGTATGTTATTACAAAGCAAAAATACTGGATAGTAGTTACTAGTGGTCTTATACATACATCCCGTTGTTAAATCTATAGTTTCATCGTACATTCTGGTTGATAGTATCCTATCTTATTGAATTTGACAATTTTTGAAGCCATTTTGTTACCCATTTTGGCAGCCATTTTGGATTTAAGTATGTTAACAAAACAAAAATACTGGATATGAGTTATTTGTGGTCTAATACAATACATACATCCCATTGTTAAAACTATATTTTCATCATACATTCTGGTTGTTATTATCCTTATAATATATGGAATTTGACAATTTTAGCAACCATTTTGGGACTCATTGGCAGCCATTTTGGATTTCAAGTATGTTAACAAAGCAAAAGAACTGAATATGAGTTACTAGTGCTATAATCAATACATCCCATTGTTAAAAACTATATTTTCATCATTCATTTTGATAGTATTATGTCATTTTATGGACTTTTGACCAATTTTGGCCATCATTCTGGCGGCCATTTTGGTTTTTAGATTTGTAAACAAAGCAAAAATGCCGCATGTGAGCTTCTAGGGGTCTAACACATACATCCCATTGTTAAAACTATACTCTGATCATACATGTTGGGCTGATATATGCCAAATGTATGGAATTTTAGCATTTTTGGCAGCCATGTTGGCGGCCATCTTGGATTTAGGTATGTTAACAAAGCAAAAGTACTCGATATGAGTTCCTAGTGGTCTAATACATACGTTCCACTATTAAAAATATACTTTCACCATACATTTTGATCCCGATTATGATTGATACAATGTCATTTTAGGAAATTTGACCTTTTGGCGGCCATTTTTGACGCCATGTTGAATAACCCCTTAGCATACTAAAATCATGTTGGTAACATACTGAATATGTTTTAGGACAATGAAGGAAGTAAAAAAAAGTTGTTTGGGGGAGTCCTGGGGGTGCACGGTTACCCCCATATATACCCGGTTATGCAATTTCCCGTAAATTGGATCATGTGACTTCATGTCACGTGATTCGTAAGTGCCGGGTTTCCCCATTTTTTTTCTGGAATTAACTCAAAGGGTATTAGGTCTTTGTTATAAAAACAAAGTACAAAGAAAAACAAATCACCTCGAGGGGAACTGTAGCAACCCGAAGTCGGTTAGTAATATCTGACTTTTTCAACTTCCTCAAAATGTGATATTTGAACATGGCAACTGGGTATCAATATGGCAACACTGACTTATTTAAATCAGTTGGTTGTTAGACCAGAGATAGGGCAACTCATTCATGAAGTTAGTTTGGGCAAAAAATGTACCACCTTGGTGTAGGGTTCTGCCAAACTTTGACTTTTTTTGTTGCTGAAATCAGTATAATTAGGAGAATTTCCCCCTAAAATGACCTAAAACAAGATAGGCTCGTTACCATGGCAACAGAGGGTTGCTGAATTTTTTAATACCATATTTTTACATAACTACTAAATGTCTTTCACTTCCCAAACTTTAGGCAAAATCTAAAAAATGTGTGTCCAAAAGTTTGTCAATCTAGAAAAAAGTCACTCTTAATTGGCGCGTTTTGCGGTTTGACAAACCCAATGTGGTCTGGCTACGGTCTTGTCTTCCTCGGCACTGCTATTGGCCAGTGTGTGCATGATGTCATCGGGGTATCGTGTTGCATTGTGGTCTAGTGCCGGATTCTCGGTACCCATTTGTCCAAAACTGGAGGGCCACTCTTTTGACTCGGCTAGGATGGCTGATTTAGTGTTTCTATATTCTATCTTAGTATAATATTTCCCTGGATAGTGATAGTGGCCCTACGAGGAGGGCTACGTATAACTAGGTAGGCCTATTTCATTTTTTTTTGGGGGGGGGGGGCGGCATCATGGGTGCATGGCCTCTGACTGGGGGGCCCGGGGGGGCATATCCAGTGGCGGCGTCAGCATTACCAAAAAAATTGGTGGGAAAACGGGGGGGGGGGGGGCAAGATACATTCGTAGTGGGAAATGCGCGCGTAGCTTAATATAACAGGGCTGTCAACTCTCCCGCATTAGGCGGGAGTCTCCCGCATTAGGCGGGAGTCTCCCGCATAGACACTCTTTCTCCCGCACTCCCGCCTAGCATATAGAAACTCCCGCCTCAAAAATAAATAAAGGGAAAGAAAAGAAAAGGGAAAGAAAAGAAAAGGGAAAGAAAAGAAAAGGGAAAGAAGAGTAAAGGGAAAGAAAAGAAAAGGGAAAAAGAGAGGAAAGGAAAACAGATGTCAATCGGTATATTGCAAAGACTTAGTTGCACCCCACTTGGGATATCAGTGGCGTGTCCAAATGGGGGTGACTGGCTGATCTAATCCAGCTTGGAGGGGCACCCCTTAGAAATGGACAGATATAGACATGGCATGAGCAGTGGCGTGTCCATAGAAGGGGCCATGCACCCCGCGTTCGGGTTCATATATATAAATTCTATCAAATTTCAAGGCTTCAGTCGAGGGAATCGAAACCAAATTCTTTACAAATAGTATATGAACATGATGAATGAGTATGCAAGTACTTATGAACATTTATATTCGTGTGCTATGCGTGCATATGTCCAGAAATATCATTCTAAAAGCCCATTTCAAACCAAAATATACATTAATTATAGCCAGAACTGAGTATAAAATTTGTGCTCTCCGCGCATGTTTTCAGGAAACAGGTAACCCGGAACTAAATTCATTCGGGTGGGGTTGGGAATATACTTATTCGGAGGAAATTAGTAAATTATTCTTTCAACGCGTCAATCGAAACCTAATTCGTCTAAAATAGTATGAAAAATCATGGTCGGAAAATCAATAAATAACGAACCTAAAGAGAGGGGTCATAAATATAGCTTTTTGGGGAAACTTTTTAATATTTCGTTCTAAAAACGCTTAGAAAACCCCAAAAGAAACGTTAATATATGCAAAAATTTCTGCTCACTACGCTCGCATCACATGATTAAACAGTTTCAGGTTTAATAAATCGGGCTGATTACTTTTCGCAATTATTTTTTTGGGTCACGGTTCTGACCAAATATGTCTGATTGCGTCGTGGGCCAAAGAGGTTAGGAACCAATGATCTATACTACTTAAATCAAGAAAAAATCATCAGGAAATAGGCTATGCACAACTTCTTTTTTTCTCGCATATAATGAAATAGCTGTTGATTGGAAATGAAGTGATGGCATTTCAATAGAAAATCGGTCAAAAGTACACACCAAATCGCCCCAAATGGGTTCGAGAATTGATTTTGGTAAATTATGAGGGCGGCACATCCCCGGCCCCCTCAGACTCCCCCCTGTCCGCGTTACCGCGGAGGGCGGTGCTTCGCACCTCTTTGGTTACTCACAATAATAGTTACTCAATTTTTAGTTTTTTAACCTTGATTTTGCTCCCCTATACAAATACCCTGGCGCCGCCCCTGGCTGATGTAGGCCTACCTTTTGGACTGTGCTATTTTTTTTTGACCGTACGATTTTTTTTACTCTCCCTCCCAGCAAATATAATTTGGTCTAAAAGTAGGTAGGCCTATTTCAGACCATTTTAGACTTTTTACTTTTTTTTACTGGTCAAATTAGGGCATGTACTGCACTGTCATGGGTCATTGTATTTTGTCATATTTCATTTGGGGGGCCATGGTTTCTGACTGGGGAGAAATCACCTAAAAAAAGCTTTTTGGGCTAAAAGTAGGACCGTATTTCAGACTATTTTAGAGCTATTTTTTACTTTAAAAGTCAAGCCACTGGGCAAATTACGGCATGTACTGCACTGTCATGGGTAACATTGTATTTTGTCATATTTCATTTGAGGGGAATCAGGGGGATGGGGCATTGCTTCTGACTGGGGGGCCTACGCCACTGAATATATAAACGACGTTTTTTTGTGAAAACGCCCCCCCACCCACCCCAATTTCCCATTCATCCGAAAAACGGCCCATATTTCCCATTGTGTAAAGCGTTTTTTCGGGCCGTTTTGGACTAAAACATGTCCTATCCCCCCGCCCCCGCCCCCCCCCCCCCCCCCCCCCCCTCAAAATTGTCTGAGATGACTAAAAAAAATTGGGGGCAACCTTTTACGATTTTTTTTGGTACCAATGTACCTTTTCCGAAAAATACGCCCCCCCCCCCCCTAAAAAATCCTGCTTACGGACCTGCTAGCACTCGATATCAAACGGTTGGTGTATATCAATTTGGGCAGTGCTTTTAAAGAACGACCCATAATCTATTTAACATGTTTAAGCCGACCTGTCACATGATACTGAACTTCAGTCCCAATGCAATATTAAGGGGCAGTCCAACACCTTAACAATTTGGACAGGACTATTAAAGAACGACCCATAATATATCTTTGGACGGGGCTTTTAAAGAACGACCCATAGTTAATGGGACGCTAAAGTACTGACTGACACTTGAGTTGGTTATACAAGTCCAGTGGTTTTAGGATAAAATAATTTAATTCCCACGTGTGATGAATTTTATAGGGGGGATATATGATCAAAATCCATTATTGCATTGAAACCAACGGAAATTCAAAATTTACGGCCGTTCGTCGTGTCCGCCATCGTCTGGGTGCCGGACGGCAGTGCCAATGATCCTTAATCAAGGATTTAATATCACACAGCATATCATAAAACCACATTATTATAATCAACCCACATTAGACGTATAGGAGCTAATAGTTTTGGAGATAGAATATATTTATTACCTGATCAGTTACTTATTTTGAGGACTGTATTATGTCATTGAGGTTTGAAAATTATACAAAATACTATTGTTTTGAAAAAAAGGTTGGCTTCGCGCCGTCGATGATGATGGCATCATCAGCGGTGCTTCGCCGATGTTGATTGTTTTGAAAAAAAGATTGAGCTTCGCGCCGTCGATGATGATGGCTTCATCAGCGGTGCTTCGCCGATGTTGATTGTTTTGAAGAAAAAAAAGATTGAGCTTCGCGCCGTCGATGATGATGGTTCACCAGCGGTGCTTTCGCGCTGGCGAAGGTGATATTGAAAAAGGAAGACCTTTCCGATGTTGCATTATTTTCTAAAAGTTTGAGCTTCGCGCCGTCGAAGATGATTTAAAAAAAAGAGGAGCTTCAAAAATGGTAGGAAAAAGAAAATTGAGCTTCGCGCCGTCGATGATGATGGTTCACCAGCGTGCTTTCGCGCTGGCGAAGGTGATATTGAAAAGGAAGACCTTTTCGATGTTGCATTATTTTTTAAAAGGTTGAGCTTCGCGCCGTCGAAGATGATTTAAAAAAAAGTGGAGCTTCAAAAATGGTAGGGTATTCTAAAGTTTAGCCGCCAATTGTTATGTAAATAAGAAGCCAGTCGGCTTATGTCCTTGAATCGATTTTCCTATTACCTACACCATCGATATTTGTAATTTGTTCCAAAATTCAGAAAAGAGAATTGTACCTTTAAAACTACATTACGCGGTTCACGGCTTTCACTGCCTGGTATGGGCGACAGTATTTTGGCGTGGATTCGATGACGTGCTGAACTCATCATGCTCATTGCTGCAAGAGCGTAATTATAAAACGCTGGCGTAAGTATCCCAAATGCTGTGCCGTTCCCTAGAACAAATATATAGCAAGCTAGAACCTACGCTCTGACCATGCAAGGCCAGATGAAGTAAACCTGTCTGTTCACGTCGCATAGTGCAAGAACCAGGTTCCCAAAATGTAATCGTACGGACCTAAACAAAATTCGCAAAATCGTCTTAATGGCAACTATCATGAATTCTCGAAAATTATCAGAGTTGCCCAAATTGACAATTTTTGCAACCAAGCTTCTTCTTTTTTTAGGATCACATGAGCATAAAATAAACAAAAATGTTAGACTTGACTATCGTCGAGTGTCAAATCGACTATATTCTAATTGAATACAACTACAGATATAGTGCTAATTATGGTTATTTCGATATATCTAAAATAAAATGATACGAGTTGTTCGAAATTGGATTTTATTTAAACATTTACTGTAAATAAAACAGATACAAGTCACTGCCCGGGTCGACGACCTTTTAGAATCTTTTATTCACAATTAGATGGACGATTACATAGATATGATAATAAATGGGAGATTTCTATCATACAATTCATTATCAATGCATTATTTACTCAATGATACATGTATGACTAATTTATTATAAAATAATTTAAAGCCATCCACAATGATGCATGTAAAATTGTAGAAATAATTTCAAACAATCAGTCAACCAACCAATCAATCAAATTAAATAATTAATTAATTAATTATGAAATCAAATAATATTGAAATAAACGAATACATAATTAAATAAATGAATAAACACATATGCTTTGTTATATAAATGAATGAATGAATAATTAGAAATTATAAATTAATTAATAAATACATTAAAGTAAATAAAAAAGATGTATAAAAAATAATAATACATACACATTTAATAAATCAATTGATTAATAATAAATAAATACTAAAGTATGTCAATACCTGGGCCATTATATTGAATGATTTCATTAAGTCACCATCATGTCTAAAAAAATAAAACATAAGGGAATTTCGGGAATCGAGCCCGCGATTTCCGTTTATAAAAGACAGGATCACAGTAGCACGCCACAGAGATTGGACGCTAGAAGTTGCATCATGTTATTGATACACCATCGAACTATTCAATTACAAAAACGGATTTTTATCATGAAAATTGTACCTTTAGTGCAACATTTGTATTTGACACTCGCCTAAAATATGTTTGTAATGACATGATAGTCCTTATTTTTGAAAAAAGCGGTAAACAACTTTGTGGCCACAAAAATGTCGTCATTTTGTCCGGACCGATAGCCGATTCAACGTGACTCTTTATTTACACTCACCTATGACCTAGCGAGTGACGACACATTTGTAATATTGCGAAGGACCATTCACGTCCGAATTTTACAGTAAAGTATGGGTGAACACTTGGCATATGCGACAATTAATGTTGTAAGGGGACCAGTGGCGTAGCCAGAGGGGGCGAGGGGGCGATTCCCCCCCCCCCCCCCAATATTGACATCGTGTCGGTTGAGATTGGCACTGTCGGTTCATTTGACCAGAGGAACCATGGAATTATGATGGTCAAAAGTACACATATGAAAAAATTTCGCGCGCTACGCGCGCATAACAATCACCTAAATGCAATATTCGTTGGTATAAGCTTGTTTAGAGCCAAAATGTACCTCAATCGTGCCACAAATAGGTGTAAAGTCAAAAAAAATCGCGCGCGTAACAACATTGTCGGTTCATTTTCATTTTCGCCCCCTCAATATGAATAACCTGGCTACGCCACTGAAGGGGACGATGCTGATTAATGTGGATATTTACATCGCTAGTTACTATTCTGGTGTTAATCGCCAGTTATGCTCTATACATCGTTAGTAAGTTACGCTATTAGGGCATAACTACTAGGGAGGTAGCTTACCTCCCTATTAAGTTACGCCAGTTTGGTGCACTCGCCCGAATACCTATCGGTCAAATAGTCTAAATTTCAGATATATTTTTCACAGACTGCAAACAATAGAAACGGCTAATTTGATATTAAATTGCATATTGATTATCCAGATCCAGAATAAGACAACCATTAAGCTTTACCCTCCCCTATAAGAAAAATTATGTAAAAGTAGTTTGTTAACTGAGATATTTCAATCACATGTACAGGACTAACTGAAGGGGATCCAAGTCTCTTCACGAGTTGATTTTCTATACGGTTGACTATCTGATTAGCTATTCTGAAGGTTGCACACAAAGAAACTCATAAAGTGACAATCATTCTAAAGATCAAACATTTTTCAACGAATGTTACCGATTATAAATAATCCAGTTGCTAAAAGCATAGTAATACATTAGAGTTCATATTATGCTATCTACAAGTACAAGACCTTGCAATATGATCAATTCATATTATAATTAGATATTATCCAACAAAAATTCCATTTTCTCTGTTGAAATCGTACTAGGCTCTATCTTAGTCTTACATCTATCGATACAATACGGAGAAAAACAGCAAAAACATGACTGTATATATTTTGAGGGATTTTTTCCGCTTTCGCTGTCCAAAATCTCTCTCGTCTTGACCACATCATACCACAGTTGAAACAGATATTTTATTTGTATTGTGACACACAGTGAGACTTAATCAGTGGTT
>JAYJML010000660.1:0-17814 GCA_035610835.1 Ophiura sarsii
ATAGCATTCCACAGACTTCTATGATTTGCCCTGTTAACTGGAGACTTGTGCTGGACGAATTGGTGTACTACCATCGTGCTTATATATCCTCACTATTCTATGTGAGTATTGGCAGAAGTTGAAGATGTAGTTACAGTACAGGTGGTATATCCATACAGGGGGCACAGTTCTGAATAATGCTGGCTCCAAGTGTTTAGGAGCAGGTATGTCTTGAACTGAATCTGACGTAAAACTCACGTCCAAGCAATCTGCCTTTATTTGCCATACTGTACAGATTAACATGCACCTGGTCTTTAGTGACTCCATTGACTAATGTTGTTAGGGCTTTTTTCGTTTTCGTTCCTTCTTGATCATCTGTTACATTCTCCTCCTTGATGCAACTTACGCTAGTACATTATTGAAAACTTGAAGATGCTTTGCTAATCGAGTTTTGAATCCACGTTGGCCATTATTAAGCATCCATGCTATGCCTACACTGTTAAAAATCCGTAATTTTTTACGGACTCCGTAAAGTGAAATATGCCGTATTTTCTGCGTAATTTTACGGATTTTTACGTTAATGCAAATACTAATTATGCTAATTAGCGTGATTACAATCAGCCACATTGGCCTAAACACCTGCACATAATATAGTACATCTAAGTAAACACTGTTATTCCACCAACAACCATGTACAGATGTCAAAACTCATGTTAATGTTCTGTTTATTTTACGGAATGAAAAATATTGTCTGGAAATTTTGCTGCCGGAACCAAAAAGTAAGTCCGTAAACTGGCAGCAAAATTTCCAGACAATATTTTTCATTCCGTAAAATAAATAGAACATTTACATGAGTTTTGACATCTTTACATGATTGTTGGTGGAATAACAGTGTTTACTTAGATGTACTATATTATGTGTAGGTGTTTTGGACCAATGTGGCTGATTGTAATCACGCTAATTAGTATTTAGTATTTGCATTAACGGGAAAATCCGTATAATTAGGCAGAAAATACGGCATATTTCACTTTACGGAGTCCGTAAATTTACGGATATTTTTAACAGTGTATTTACCTTACACTCGAAACCAGACGGAATTGGGCAGAGCTCCAAACTGAGAAATAGCCCAAAACATAATGGGGGATGATTTTGGGGGGAATTTGAGTTTCTGGTAAATAATTAATCTTCAGAGTGTTTATAACAATATTGTGAAATATTCAGATTAAAAAATCATCCTTAATGTATGTTTCAGTGATTTAAAAAAGCCTAGTTCTAGTAAAAAGCCTAGTTCTAGTAATTTTAAAGGGCGATATCTCAGTTTGGAGTTTTCATAAAGACCGTAAAAGAAGAACTTGAAAATGATGTAACTCCGCTTTGGGAAGTCCGATTAAAAAAGAGAGGTACCATTGTAAAGCTGAAGATCTCTACTTTGATAATCAATTACTAACTCAATTTTGATATATTGCCCAATTAATTGTGTCTGGTTTCGGTAGAACACATCACATTTAATGAACTTGATATCCCCAAGATTCATAAACTCTCTTAACTCTCTTAAAGTAATATTATTTTTGTTTAAACTAGGTACATCATGCAAAGATACCCAATGCAACGGTGGAGGACCATAGGGACATGATTATCCTTAATCCAAATTGGTTGACAACTAGCATGTTCGCTCCCATCTTTGCAAATCCAGCCTTCAGATCTGATTACAAGGGGTTAGAGCAGAAGGAAAAGTATTGTGAGGACGACTTGCGATGTCATTTTAAAGAGATTGATCCACAGTTGTTGATTCAACTGTTAGTTTACTTTGAATTAGCATATAGGTAAGAAGTAGTATAACATTATAATTATTATACCTTATTTACACCATTAAATCTATGTAAGTACAGTCCCTGTGGTCTAGTGGATTAACCAATCGCCGCGATAGCGAGAGGGACCGGGTTCGAGACAGTGAATTTTTAAAGGTCTTTGTTAATTTAATTCTCGCCAGTTTGTCCGAGTCTATTTATTATTTATTCATTTCAATTACTCGGCCGGCTAGTATCATTTGCTTGATCTTCGCGTTTATTTAATTGAGTTTCGCTCGTCATAGATTCTGCTAGAATCATGCTTATAGGCCATCAGTCAATTGTTAATATTTACTCATTAAATGTATTGATTGACATACTATTCCAACATCAATATTGCAAAGCAAGGTATTTCGTAGATTTTCATATAATAATGATCTTCAATATATCATTAATAACAATTTATTATGAAAAACCCAATGCATGCAGGCGAAAACCACTTTTGGCGAAAACCCAATATAAATGCTATTTGGATTTTTAACTTACATATTTTCATGCAACAGCATTATTGTCAATATCAGAGAAAGCCAATAAAACACAAACATGAACTGGTTTAAACACTTAAAGGGGGTGGGGTCTAGAGTCAAACGCCCTTATATAGGGTATCAATTTTAACAACTTTCCCAAACTGGACTCATAGGGGAATATGGGGCAATTGGTCCTATGGACAAGTGGTCCGAAATGAAGGATTTTGTAATTGTATGGGCATACTGCTTGCTTTTGAACAGTACGACTTTTGTTGAAACTTGACATATATCCTTACCTTCTACAATCCAAAACATTTGGAACTTTAGGGTATTTACACACGTGATATTCTCCAGATCTTTGAAGCCACCTCCTTGAGTGACTGATTGAAAATTCACAGATAGTATGGGCGATATATGAAGATGGGTTTAGATTATGTTTAATGTACTTTATATGATTGATAGATATGCAACAGTAAATATATACATGCAGTACAGTCGTCTTAAGATGCTAGGTGCATATTGCATTTGATGGGTGCTATATTGTAGAATGCTTAGGGACTTTCCGAAATAAGATTAAAACCATAGGTTGTGGTTGAAATGACCGTAAAATGGCGCATATTGCTAACTTGGGACATTTGTGGCTTGGATTTGCGATCATATTATCACTTAAAGAATGCTTCAAATTAAATTAGTATCACGGGTATTCATTTGGTAGAGTATTTGGTATTAGTTTATGAATTTGCAAATAACAAGTATACCATTTCTTATTTTATCTTAAGACACTCGTCTACTTGTAGGACCCGAGCGCCGTAATATTTGCGAATTCAAAGATACTCGCTGGCTACAGAAATCTGTGTAATGGCTAAAAACAAAAATACAGTTTTGTCTTTTTTTTTCTGAAATGTAATGGCGTTATTGATTATTGTGACAAATGGGGATATGTTTTAAAACATGTTGGCGTAAAATGTATTACGTCACAGGCGTGTTTGAATAATGTTTCATCTCGACAAAATGCTAAGTATTTTTTGGGGGCAAATGGTTTGAAGGGGTATGGGGCAACTGGTCCGCCTGCAAACACTTAATCAAAATTGTAAAATTCATTTTGAAAATTAGTTGTTAGTGTCAATACAACATGACTCGGTATTTAAATGTGAATAGAATATGAAATAATTTACATTCTTCCTTAGTTCTAGTACAATAATGACATAAAATTGCTTTAGAATTGTTTAAAACCTCGGTATCATGAATTACCTCTTTATTATATTTTGAATGGTGTCTGTAAAGGTATTTGCAATGACGAAATATCATGATTTATGTATTTTATCCACTGCTTTTTGTGTATATTATCCGTTGGGTCATCATTGTCATATTGACTAACTTCCCCTGTAACATGAAAAGCTAGCTAAATATCAATATGGTTTATTATAAGTACTAAATGATGATTATATGAAGTAAATAAAATTGTTAAAGAAAGGGGTATAGACAAATGTATGGGGCATCTGAATATCACAACCATGTAACCATTTAACTACATGTAGTATCATACTTTTTATCTAATAATTGTGCAGTCGAAAATTTCGATTGCGTTGTACACCATTAGTATACTGCTAGTTACACGTTAACCACGAAAACTGTATAAAAAAACATGGGTTCCATGAGACATGTATCCTTTTTACATGTTAAATGATATAGAAATGTGTTTGTAAAGAAAATACTGCCTAGTTTCCGTGTTGTCATTCACAGATTTCTGTGTATCTAACCGTATCTAACCGAACATATAGGACCAGTTGCCCCAATGACGGGGTAACTGGTCCGTGCCAAGTAAAGTTTTTAGTTAGTGGTAATTGGCCTTTTCTTTAGATATTTTTAAACATTGATTATATGTTATATGTAAACAGTTACATGGGTGATATTTTCATAGCAATTCCATAAATATTTACACGAGCTTTAATCTTTTATATCATGAAATATACTTAACCGGACCAGTTGCCCCATCCTCCCTAACCCTAAGTGTTATACCCTAATATAGCCCATATCGCGAACTTTCAAAATTGGTAAAATTCGCTTTGGTTGCATGGTAACCATACAGGGCCTACCTACACGTAGGCCTATACTGTTGCGGGTTTATTATGAGTTCTATAGTTTTGATGATCCAATCTTAAACTAAGATTCTACTTTTATTATTACATGAGAATTCTATAAAAGCCTACAAAACAAAGCAAACCTACAAAAACAGGTTTACCACCAAACACCAGTGTATGCAAATTGTCAAACATCGTACATCATGAATTATTCCGTTGATAAACATATATATATAATTACGGTAACATGTTGTAGCAATTGAGCAAGAACAATAACAGAATTGGGCGAAATAGGCCGGGAGCCCAGAGAGTTGATAACTTCATCGAATCGAATATTGTAGCATGCGCGTGGACATTGGGTTTTTGCCGTAGTTAACTAGCAACAAGCAGTTTCGAATTGCCCAATTATACTATGTACAAACCGATGGCGGTGTTTTACTAGCTTTGCAACCCATGAAAAATAGAAAGCCGTATTGAATTGTTGTCAATGTTACTTGTGGTTCTACTAGAGTAATTGTTGAGGTTATGGTTTGTGAGCAGGGGTGGTAATGAAGTGCTAACTGGTAATCTAAAACAAAGATGCTTTTACATTGTGGTTGGTTCTCTTCAAAATATGGGTATATACATCGAATATAAAGAAAATGGGGGGATTATTTCTCTGATTTATTTCCCTTGCCTTTCTCATGTTACCTTGTTGTAATACTCTCTTTGTTATACTCATTACGATCTCATCTTCTAACCCACGATATTAGCAAGCTTTTACACTAGGCAAGGCATTACACACATGGAGTCAGGTAAACTATCAACCCCTTTATAAGATCAGGTATGCCGCCCCAGTTAGGGTCCCACAGCGCCAATTAGTATGCCATTAAAATCTCCACAGGAATCTCTACCCTGGCTCGGTCCAAAACCACCGCTGTTTAGGGGGCACAGCACTAAATATACCGCCCATTGGATTACATGTAAATTAGGGCTAAAAGAGTCGCTATTTTGGGCCCTTAGTAACCATTTTTGGAACGTCTCGAATGCTTTATTCTAATAAACAAACATTCAAATTTCATAAAATCGTCAAGAAGTGTAACACCTTCCAATTCGATTTACGATACGATCATTTAAACAGCGCCACCCATATTTTCAGCCCGGACGCTGGCCTTCTAACCGCCTCCGATCACGTATGTTCATACACGTGATACATTTTCAATACAATCGAAAATCAATATTTTGCAATATCCTGATCAAAGTACAAGATATTATCTTTCATTTTAATTATGAAACGCTATCCTCACGCCAAACTGATTCCCAAAGGACCCCATTAATCACAAAATCGTTTTTTGTTTTTGCCGGAACTTACTACCATTACACAAAACGAGGAGTGATTTAGTGCTGTGCGCCCTTTACAGTTGTCAAATGACCGCATAGTTGATGAATTTAGATCGTTATAAATGACTGCCAGAAAATATATAATTTTATTAGTTTAAAGTGTTTTGAAATCATTTATGTTATAACAGTTGTTTGTTTAACATTTATGATAGTCAACTGTACCACAAAAATAATTCTATACAGAATATATTTGATATAAACCAAAACTGGAACAAGCTATATATTGAATTGATCGAATCACACGGTAGAAAATGCATTCAACATGGCGACCTCCAGTCCACACTACTCACACACACATGATGACGGAAGCATTTGTTTGAGTGACTGTTATTCGTTGTTCTAGAACTCAATAACAGTTTAGACTATTTGCTAGAAAAAGGAGATGATAGTGTAGCTGATAGTGGAGATGGGTTAGAAAATGAAGAAACAACTTTTGTTAATGCAGAAAGCCAGCAAATCGGCGCAGCATTGAGAGCACAACAACAACAAAATTGAAAGGTAAGCTTATTTAGTTAATTTTCAATTTCAATTTATAATTTCGTTATGACTGTCTGATTGATTTGTCTACTATGTTGATATATGATATCTCAAAATGTATTCATGTATTGTAATATATTATTAATATTATAAATATAATATCAAATATCCCACAGTGCTTTTTAAAATTATGATATCAGCCTCAGGTCTGTATTCTATCACTCGGTATAACCGATGGCATGCCATTACCAAATTATTTAAATCATTCACTATTAAAATGAAATTGATCTCAGCAAATGATTCTAAATGAAATATTAACCCATTTGTTCCTTTCTTTTTTCTTCTTCTTTTTCCCATAAACACTACAGGGACAGGTATCAAGATTTGCAGATGTCCAGTCTAAACGAGAATAACTACTACCAGTCTAAGCAATCTTGGAAACAACTTCAAAGAATGACCATCAAGAACCATAGGACAACAGAATCTTGACTTTTGACTTTTTATTCTTGATTGAGGGAAAATACTAAAGATTGATAAGAGTCGATTTACTTGTAGAATTTCTCCTCTACCCCATTCGCTGTGTATAACGTGCAGGTCTATACAGTGAATGAATGTCAGTTGCGCCGTGGTTCGAAGAGTCACGTAAAGCCGTTGGTTCCATGTATTCAGACGCTCACCCTGAACACGTTAACTAGTTGCAGACCTCATCGTAAAGATTAGGGGATCATCCCGGGTCTGTTAACCTGTACACAAAAATCTCATCTCTCTAAGTGTCAGAGAGTACAGTGCGTTTATCTTCAACCATTTGAAAGCAGCACTTTACGGGAAGAAGAAGAAGAAGAATAACAATTTACTTCTTTTAAATTGGTTTTTGGAAAAAGCCGTGAAGTATGAAGTGATGTCATATACTGGATTCTCCAATGACATACATGTGTGTGGACTACACTAAGAGTTGCAAAATGGATGTGTAATCGGTGGTTGAATCTTCCACCAATGTGTTCACCACCGATATGACTCTAGTGGGATAATAACTGAAGCCGATAAGCTTGGAGAATGGGTGTTGTCATTGATAATTTTTAATTTGTAGTTGCTATTGTGATTATTGTTTTTGTTGTGCATTTATGTCTTGTTAAAATAGGAGAAAAATAACACATATCGCTAACACCAGGGGCGAGAAATATGAAAAATGAATTAAAAAAGAGTCGCAACAACAGTTTCTGCAAGAAGTGTCTTGTTGTACAATTTACAAAAAGGTTTAAATATTTACTTATTAAAAGCCGAACTTATTAAATGTTTAATGAAATGATCATGATGAGTGGTATACTATAGTCGGATTTACAATTGAACGAACACTTTGAAGCAGCGTATTGCGTGCGTCACGCACAGCCATAAAGCGTGATAATTTTGGCCGTGATCATCTTTTTGCTGCGTGCGTGTTGTTCGTTCAATTATTAATTTGGCTATGTGACTATATAGTCATGACATTTGCATCAAGCATCTAAAAAATTCTTTATTGCCAATAATTGCGCAAAACTTTGAAAATAAACATTGTGGATCAACTAAAACTCATATTATGTTTGCATTGTCAATATATCTAGCATATTGTTAGCATATTTTAGTAGATGTCCATTTTTCCACAACTTCAAAATGATTTAATTGGTTGTGATGGGATTATAATTCATAAAGGTACATTTCAAGTCGCATAACACCGTGACCATGCTTGGATTGAAGGTATGTGATCTTTTCCAGGGGACACCGTAAATCCTCACAATAAAAATGGAAGCAGATTTTCTAGCAGATTTACATTTCTGATCATAAATCGAACAAACATTCTAATGACGATTCTTAATTACTTCAAAATCATGATTTTAGAGTCAAAATAAACTGTCAGGTTTAACGGTCAGTTTATTTTTATTACTCTTAATGCACTTGAAAACCATGATTTTGAGGTAATTAGGAATCGTACCGCTCTGTAACTTGAAATATATTTATGATTTATGATCAGAAATGTTAAAAGGAGCGAGAAAATATGCTTCCATTTTCTTTAGGATTGAGGGCATCACATGAAAAAGATCACGTAATATACCATAATGCGTTTCTTTTAGTCCATGGGTCTTGAAAGCCAGTATGATGCCCAGCATTATCAGATTTTTTTGTTAACAAGTTTCTGTATTAAAAACCCCAATGTCTCTCTGGTGATGTTTATTGACCTGATGATCATACCTCTCATGTGCATCAGGGCTTTAAAACTTCAATATAAACATGATGAATTGGAGTCATGAGACGGATCATGTTAACAAAACACCAAGTGCACTTTTGTCCATCCTGCACATCAATTTAATCTAAAGTTACAACTTGCACCAAACATGAGCTATTCACTGAAAGAGCCTTGTTTATAAAATACATGATGTTAAAGTTGTAAACATTTGGACATTCTTTTATGAAATCACAAACAACATCATCACCTTTACTAATAAATTACTGTTTGTTAATTTAAATTTCCATAAATTGAGAGAGTTGAATTCACCCTAAGGCGACAACGACCCCACCCCCTCCCTGTTTTACCGGCCAGATGGACCTGTTAAGTAGGGTCGGGCGGGTTTTTTTACAACTAAAATGTCAAAATATGTGCAAACATCTGGACTTTTTATAACATTTTGTGATATTTTTGTCCACAGATAAGCTTTTGAATATGACTCCCAAAGTGTTTTAGCCAAAAAAATAAAAGAACAAAAATATAATAAAAGGTAATCGACTGACCGACCAACTTTTGTTTCCACTTGTTTGGGCAAACAAAAAACTTGCTTGGTCCTTAAAGGCATATTATGCTATCTCTTCCATGGGACACCCTCTATCCTTGGATTTCTTTTAAAGTAAATTTTCCAAGTAACGGAGCTATACGATTCCAAATTACTTCAAAATCGTGGTTTAAAGAGGTTGAAAATAGATTGTCCTGCAAACTACAGCAGGACAGTTTATTTGTATTCTAAATTTACTCTAAAACCATGATTTGTATGTAATTAGGAATTGTATCACCCTGTAACCTGGAATGTATTTATGATCAGAAATGTAAATCTGCGAGAAAAGCTGCTTTAAAAGAAAATCAAGGAACGAGGCAGTGTTTTCACTCACGCTACACGAATCGGAAAATACCCTCTTTTGATTATATCCCCCTTCAAAGTTTTTCTCAAGAGTGAAAAATGTCATTGTTTTACTTCCCAAAATACTGTGAGAGCACATGTTTTGGCCATCATTTTGTTTTTTACCGTCCAGAAATTAACTCAGAGAAATTGTTGTAGAGGGCTTGCTCTTGTAAAAGATCGCATGTCTTAAGTATGATGATGATCTAGTGCTACGCTACAATGGTATAGGAAGTCCCTATTTTGCTGATCAACAGAATAAATCCAATAAAACACCAATATAAAATGTACCTTTATTTCTAGTTTTAATTTAATATCTGTTATTGCATTGTAATATAAACATTCCAATTCATGATTTCATTTATTTATGTAACATAAATTCATGTAATTGGAAAATACACGAATACTTTCAAATTACTCATCATTAGAAACTTTGATTGAAAGAAGTTGGCGTATGCATACAGACAATTAGTTCTGAACAAGTTTAAGCTTTCTGCTTTGTCAACAATAGCAATCAAATGCCCCATATCATGAAATGGTAGCCTCTTGCTTTTTCTTTTGATCGGAGGTGTATCGCTTTTACAGTCTCTATATAGTATTCTGCTATCCTATCTCTTTGGTGAAAAGTTGGATTATCACTGGTAATCTGAGTCTCTAAAAAGCTTTTCTATTGGATCCTGCGAGGCGTTCTCTTTCAGTAAAGTAATCCACATCATCCAATGATCCTGATCCATATCCATGATGGAGTACTCTGCAATAAAATTAACACAGGAAAAAGAACTTAATTGTTTTACAAATTTCATTACAAAACGCTTTAGGCCTACCATCTTCGTTTAGGCACTTGATATAAAGATTCAAAAAGTGTGAATTGTAGCTTTTTCATATTCATAAGGTTCCAAGTCAATTCCCTTTCAGTTTCAATTTCACTATACGATGGTTTACCCCAAACCGGCGCATAAAAAAAAAAGCTCTTTAAAACCGACAGTGCAAATCTCTGCCGAAAGTGCAAATCTCAACCGCCAGTGCCAATCTCAACTGACACGGTTCAATAACGAGGGGTGACCCCGCCCCCCCCCCCCCCCCCCCCCCCCCCCCCCCCCCCCCCCCCTTCTTGATATGTACGCCACTGTTGGGAATTGCCTATACAGGTCACCGCAGGGAGGGTTGTTACTCATTTTATTAGTGAAATCAATTGCTGGTTACCTGTTAGTGATGTTATGCATACACCTTGAAGCGTCAGCGAGGATAAACAAAGATGCTGTTTCTCTTGTGTGATATTTGGATCGCTGGTTCCCTCCGTTTCCTACGCATCCAAGAAGTCAGTGATAATCCTGGTAAAATAACATTTATAAAATCTTGTCAAACTTACAGAAATCAGTGGCATCAGAATTTAAGGGGGGGATGGGGTCGCAGACAATGTTCTATTGAAGACTTGGCACTAGGTTTTTCATATGGGGGTGGGGGGGGGGGGGGGAGAAATAAAAGTGAACGAGAAGCTTTAAGCATGATTATTATCCACCTTGTCAAATGAACCTAACAGAATCAAACCAATCTCAACTGACACACATTGGAGGGCCATGGCCCGCTACCTCTAGAAAAATGCCGCATTAAGAAGGGGCCAAAGCCAAGTTGTCAGGGGAGGGGGGGGGGGTATTATTTATCATAATATTATTATAAAAAGCTTGTTGATTTAGAGTGTCGTGATGTAGTGAGTATTGCCTAGTCGGGATGGAAATTGTTCATTTTTTCACCGGAGTGGGGTGGGTGGGGAGGGGGTGACTGCCCCCCCCCCCCCCCCCCCCCCCCCCTCAGTGGTCTCTCGCTTTAAAGACTTTACTAACAATATAATAATTATTACTTTTACTGACTCAATAACAAAATTGAATTGACAGCCCTGTTTTCTATGCTTTTATTGTGGTGGGCAACTTTTCGGGTGGGTGAGGGGGCTGAGTTACTCTAATGGTACAAGTCGTCAGTATCGATATTGTTACACAATCACTTTGGCGTAAATATAGGGAAATCCTAACTGTAGTGATGGTCCATGGGCAAACTTTAACATCTAATTATTACCTCCGGCAATTGTTGGCACTTTTGAGAAGCTTATATACGGTGTGTCATAAGTGATTACCCCCCCCCCCCCCCCCCCCCCCCCCCCCCTGGTACTACCGATTATCATCATTTGTGGATAGAAGATGTTGTGCACAGCTCTACCACACATCTAATATGGTAGCCCACATGTATTAGATGTATCTCAGCGTTTAGACATCAAAATTGATTAGGTTTTCAGAATTTTATCGCTGTTTTACTGAAGATGTGAAATTTAAAGGTACCTGTACCTCACTGAGAATACGGCGGGAATATGAGGTCGGCCATGTTTAGTGACGTCATTGTGATGTCATGCATGTGATGTTTGTACTTATTTTGGTATGTATGGAAAGAGGGGACTTCTAGCTATACCGTGGTACCCAAATAAGCATACTCTGCATTTGCAAACACTTTACGAGCCTCCCTATCTGTACGACACGTGACCCACTTCAAAACTGTGTTCTTCGATAATGGAAAATATTCCATAATCGACATTGAGGGCGCTTGTCGACGTACAGTAGGTACAAAGAGTACAATAAGTGTTTGACCATGATGGTGTCAACAACTTCAGTTCAGACTCATCACAAAACTAAAGTATTGGTACGTTTATACCTTTCTAAATAATCGTTTACACTTGTAATTTATAGGGGGGTAATCACTTATGACACACGGTATATTTGTGTTTTATCACATCGACAATGCCAATGAACACAAATATTTGTATGTGAGAATTACCAAAAGTGTTCAAAACACGATCTTAAAACAGCCAGATTGAGTAAAATCGTACCATTAATGTGTGTGATATGTCCAGATTCCAAAACTCAAAAACTAGTCAAAAATCGGTCGAATTTCGTAGTTTTTTCGCCAGTTTCTTCGTCGAAAAATATCCTAATTTACAGAGCTATCGATAAACTGTAGTGCCACCATCTTTGTTTGGAAATCTAATTTTAGCTTCATTCGTTTGTTGTGCTATAATATCTCTGCTCCAGTAATGAATTCATTTTTGCTAGAAACCTGGCAACACCAGCGGCATATCTGATCGGAGTTCACTAGACTGCCCCATACCGTGCGTACATCTGGTGAAGTCATTAAATCCTTTGACTATAATTGCCGCAAATTGGGCGTTATGTAAGAAAGCAGTAAAACTTTGCCCGACCTGGGTCCATCTGTGTAAAGTCTTTGCACTAGGCTTGGTATCATTCCTTGGATATTGTGCTGGGTAGTGAAAAACCAGAAGCCCGGAATATCACTTTTATGACAAGTGGTTGTGTTAAACAATTCGAACTTTGAGCTTCAACTTCAATTACAACTAGCGTTATTTCAGATGTTGTAAAATCAAAAGTTCACTTTTCGCAAAAAGTAACAATATCGTATCCCTAGAGTTTATTTTAGTTTTAGAAATGACCCAATGTCATACATGTGGTCCAGAGTGTCTCAGCTTTATGGCCAGTCAACTTGCAAAATATACAGGAAACTAGAACGTAATGAAATAATAAGACAAAATGGGTTACTTCTGATATCAACATATTATGTTGATCAACAACAAAAACACTTAGGTGATCGTAACATATACAGGGTGTCCCCTAAACAACCGGGCGCGTGTTTACCCCAACTTATTCACCATGAACTTCTAGAATGTGTTGTAACAATTGTATTCATAACGATCGACAAAACGCATAGCTTTCATATGCCGTTTATTTCATCTAATTTGGTTTTGTCAATTCGGAGATATGATCAATTAACTGAAGCTACCTAAAACCGACGTTGTGCCACTTTAACAGAAAAATCCTTAAAGGTGGCTGTTATTCTATGGATCATTATATATCAATGGAAAGCTGGTGATCTCTAGATTTCAAAATATATTTTTCTGATTTTCCCCGAAACCCTGTGTGCAGAAATCAGTAAAAAAGAATCAAAATCACCAATCTTTTACCTCCAGAGGGCCTCCTTCATATCTAACAAATTCACCGGATCATATTACAGCACAAGCTGATGACATCAGCTCCTGTACACACACACCCACCGTACACACCACTGATAACAAATGTGAACAAACCCATGATATAATGCATAGTGAAAGTATGGAATACCATACAAGTGTGTGATGTTGAATTGAAAATACTATTAATATGTAGGATTCAATTTTATAACATAATAAAGTTTAAGCCATCAAGCTTAACTCCTTTAGCCGATGAAGCGGAAATTGTGTTTGCTATAGTTTGCTGGTCTCCGTAGCAACCTTGTGACCACTCTCGATCCACTTCCGGAGCCCGCGTACTCACTCTTTGTTATCTGTTCTGCTCGTCCATCCCCTAACTATTTTTATCATTCGCTCTTTAGTTACGTTCCAAGTAGGTTGATTTTAAAATAAATTCTTTCCGTACCCGTTTGGTTTTCAAGTTGGAGTGTTGTCAGCGGTTTAGCTTTTTTGCTTCACATTACGGGCTCCTCCTTCTTTGATTTCCTTCTGCTATTAACATTCATTTGTTACGGTAAAGTACTTATTTAGAAATTTATTATTTGGTATTTAAGAATCCATTTATTTGGTGCCTTTACGATATGGCTCAATAAATGTCCGCGAGAATTCCGCGATAGCGAGAGGCAGAAGTCGATATATTATTACACACGGGCCTTTCAGCAGTTGATCAGTCAGTCCGCCGGTTGCCAAGTCAACAACAACAACCGGCCGTTTCCGATTGCTTCCCGTATAAGATAGATCGAACATTATCAATAAATTGGCGGTGCGGACGACGATGCTCTTCGCATACAAGTATCAAACGAGGAAATCGAGGATTTGGTGGATTCAAGCGAGGATACGACGCCGACGGTGAAAGAAGGAATGTCTCAAGCTTATTTCTAGGACCATCGACGAGTACATCATCGGGAGCAGCACCACAGATTACACAAACCAGTCGGGTGAGAACGAATTGTATTCTTCTAATCGTGTGACTAGTGCTAGTACTAGTAATTTTAATAATTCTCCCCGCAATAATAATATTAATAATTATATAAATAGGCAAATTATGTTCCCCGCGATTGTGTCTTTTTCGATACATTCACGGGTAGTCAACCCCTCCTCGCATCAATTTGCTTTCCGTTAGGCGAGGAACTGCCTCAATTGACTAATGGGGACATTGGTTACGCATCTTAGTTCAAGTGTTTAGTATTGAAATCCCGATTGAAATGTGGGGGTAATTATGGATTAACACAGACAGAATATACCCCTTGAAAAGGGTGAATGCTTCATTATCATGGTTATATTGATTTATGCGTTATGTAGCAGGCATTCATAATCGATCTTTAAGACTAGCGTTATGCCTTGTATAGGCCATATAATTATCTATTACATGATTAAACATATCAGGGTTGTGTTCAATTATAATTATGGTAAATCCATTATAATCAGAATAGTGTAGGCAGGGGTGGGCAACCTACGGCCCGCGGGCCGCATGCGGCCCGCCAGTGGTTATTTTGCGGCCCGCGAGATGTATCAAGAAAAATAAAAAATAAAAAATCTATTTACATCATCACAAAACTACGAGCTAGCTGCTTAGCATTTATCGGCACAAATGATGTTCCTCACGTGCGTAGGTCTATTTTCCCCATTAATTGTCATCTGTCAGTGGCATGACCAGAGGGTGACAAGAGGAATCATGGAATTATGATGGTCAAATGTACACAGATGAAAAAATTCGCGCGCTACGCGCGCATATAATGTGTCCCCAAAATGCAACATTCTTTGGTAAAGGCTTGTTAGAGCCAAAATATACCTCAATCGTGCACAAATAATGGTAAAGTCGACAATTTTCGCCTCGCTACGCGCGCATTGCTTGACTCAGAACAATCTTGTCGGTTGACTTCATTTCTCCCCCCCCCCCCAATATGAAGAACCTATAGTTATGCCACTGTCATCTGTACTGTATTGAGATTATGTTTTTTTGAAGATACTGAGATTATTAAGCACACACACCTATTGCATGCTGGAAAGTCTTCGGAATCAAAGGGTTGAAATCTACAGCAGGTCATTACTACAAATTTGGTTAGGTGCGGCCCAGTCAATTTTTCACTCCTTATATCTGGCCCATTCATTCAAAAAGGTTGCCCACCCCTGGTGTAGGCGTTCATATCAATGGCTATTGACTATAATTTGTCCATAAACCTGAGACTAATAATATTTTTTCAGATTAAACCATCTGGGTCCTTGTCTACGTCTTGACAAATATCATGGGTACTACATGATAGTACATGCCTGTATTATTTTATGTATATTCACCACTGTTTACACCAATTCTAGGTAGTAAAGTGTATAGGCAGAGAGACTAGTCCTCCCTGATAGGCCCAGTCACACTGTTGGTTTTTTGTATGTTTTATGTATGTGACGTTACCACGTACGTACTCGGCTGTTCGTTTTAATTCTTTTCTTAATACGCATGGAGGAAGATAAGTATGAAATGCTCAATAAGGTTGTTGATGATCATGATTAGCTTGGTGTTGTTTAAGGCCTGCGTTTTAATATTGTCCTTGTCGGTTGGGTTTTTTGTTTCCTTCTTGTTATAAATGCTGGTTATAATCATTGCTTTATGCTTTCTGTATAATGGTCTCATCTCGTCGGGTATCACGCTCCGGACAGATTAACAGTTCACTCACGGTCTTATTTTGCGTACTACATGTCATAATATACACATCTGGGCCGGTATGATATCATATGTTATCATACTACTACTAGTTGTTCTTTCATTTCTTATCCTTACGGTACATTATATTATCTGTGCCAAGTCGGTATAACTTGTGTTAAATCTGCGCAGATCTGATGTCGTCAATCATGAGATTCCTTTCATGATTTTGCGAGAGGCGTGGGGTCGAGTTTTGCACAATAAATGTTACGTTGTTGAGATATTAGAAATACGGTAAGATGAATGAGGATTTTATTTTTAAGAAAAGAATGTACTCTCTGCTTCTGCTTTTTCTTCTTTCTATTTCTCTTTCAGGAGTTGAGTCTATAGTACACTGGCTGCCGTGCCGTGGTGGTGATTTTGCGTTGGCTTCTCGTTCCAATCCTTTTCCGGGATAAGCTGTATATATCACATCCCTTAGAAATTTGAAATTTGGGACATAATAGCAACCGCCCTCTGTTGATTTTTGTATCACAAAAAAGTTTAGCTGTGTTGAGCCTGTGGCGCTATTCATTGATGACAATTATACGACCACAGGCCTACATGTTATAAACATAGGTCGCTACAGGTGTTGAAACAATGAAAGGTGACATAAATTAGAGAATTCACCAATGATAGATCTTAGATCATTGACGCATTGATGAAGAAAATACTGAACTTCAACGCAAAAACATTTTCGTGGAGAATTGCTCATCAGAAGAAATACAGCAGCTGCTTAAACTTTCCTAATTTGTCTTCATCAGATTTAATTTTCATGTAGTACCTTGCGTGAGCTTCGTCGATTTCTCAGCAATTTTGTGTATAGATCGTTAAAATCGGCTAACTAAATCGTCTATTATAGTGACACAGTAATCGATTTTGAGAATGTAATACCTATAGATTATAATCTTGCGCTACTCTGGCAGTTCCCCTCCGTAGCTCAATCGATAGAGCGCTGTCTATGAATGCAAAGATTGCTGTGCTGCTGCTGGTTCGAATCCGCTTAGAATCACTTTGTTTTTAAAAGTAAAGCAACACGCAAGTCAAACGAGGGCGTCTTGAAAATAATTCCTCTCTAAGGGATGTGATATACACCGCGCCTAAGACTGGCATCGTTGCAGCCCTAAATAATAGCAATGAACCGGTGAGTGGGTGTAGACATAGGAGAAAACATCTCAGTATCCAGCTTTAAGCCAATCCAAGAATTTTTAAGTGCTTGACTTATTGATTATTGACCCAGACCTGTAAAGTGTGATTATTAATTATTTATTTGGACATACACTTTTGAAACAGTGGCTTGAGTTTTCTCGACGGATGCGTCCTTAAAACATATTACTCAATATTATCACATATATAAATAAAAAGAGGTCTATATATCTCATAATATATTACGGTATAGAGAAGGACTCCATTGGGCTGTGAGATAATTGCAAATTAAACTTGTGAGGATGTGAGACTTTTGTACCATTGCTGTCACTTGTGTTATATGAGGAACTGAGACTTTAGTAAACACTTTCACTTGTGTTTTATGGGCTTGACCGGTCACAATTACATTGTTTTGAAAGACTGGTTAAAAATGCAGAGGCACCATAGCTGTCACATGGGTTTTATGGGTTCACCAGTGCTTTGTTTTGAAAGGTTTGGTCATGTCATCCTAAAATTGTGCCTAATGTTTTGTTTTGGTCATTGTGGCATGTCATAACATT
>JAYJML010000364.1:0-40555 GCA_035610835.1 Ophiura sarsii
CTCAATCTTGGAGTTGTAATGGACAGTACAATGACTCTCGTTCATCATGTTTCTTCTGTCGTAAAACCCGTTTCATTTCAGCTCAGAAACATTGGCAAGATTGGCAAATATCCCACTCAACAAGCGACAGAACAATTCGTTCATGCATTTCGCTCATGCATTTATATCATCTCGTTTGGATATGTGTAATGCTATTATGTTTGGTCTTCCACATAATAAAATTAGTAGATTGCCACTTAAACAGAACGTGGCCGACAGAATCATCACCCGTACCAAACTTCTGATCACATCACACCTGTTCTATTTTTATTTGCACTGACTTCCACTTAGTTTTCGGATTCACTACAAGCTGATACTGTTAACATACCGAGCTGTAAACGCTCTTGCTCCACTATATATCACTGATCTTTTTGAATTTTATAATCCATCTCGTTCTGGTCTCCGCTCTGCCAAGAAAGGACTCTTACTGGAACCTAAATCATTAGGTCTTGGAGGGATCGGGCTTTCTCTGGTTCACCCTCCCCGAGTACATCCGTAGCTGCCATTCAATTTGTTCTTTTAAATCTAATCTCAAGACACACTTTTCAAGATAGCTTATGATTAGGTTATTGTTGTATGATTAATCTCTGCCACTTTTTGTGTATTATTCTCATGTTTGATGATATTTGTTTGTATTTTGTAAGTTTTTCTTGTATCCTGCGGGTTTTTGTTGCTCTGTATGCGCCATGAGCGTTCTTGCGGATTTGCGCGCTTTATAAATGTTCATTAGTATTATTATTAGTGTTATTATTATTATTATTATTAGTGTTAGTATTATATGCTAAGATGCTGTTTAAGGAGAATCCGAACAATGCTTTTTATTCCGTCCATTGTTTAAATCATGTTAAGTTGATTCTGTCTATTGTTTAAACGACGTTAAGGCGAATCTTTAAACAAAGGAAATTCCCCTTATTCCGCAATTAAAGTAATTATTCCCAAACTATTTTCCAAATTGTTTGAAGTTGTCATGCATATCCTCTTCAGTTTGAACATATCTTAAATTTGCCTATTTGATTACAGGGCTTTCGATGGATTCGGTAACTGCCACACCGGCCACTGATTATGTGTCCTATTCCGAGGAAATACAATTTAAAGCAGGTGTAGAAGCTATTGATCGATATATATCGATAAGAGATGATAACGTCCGAGAAGAATTAGAAAGTTTTGAGATACGGCTTGACGAACCAATAAACAGTGATTTAGGCATGCCTGATATGGCCACAGTCTTTATAGAAGATGATGAAGGTATGTTGGTTTAATCAGTATTTGAACTTTCTGCTTACTATAAAACTTATCGGGCCGTATATTCTCGTACTAAACGCGGTTTTAACTTAAAACCGTGACTAACCAAACTCGTGTTTAAATTAAACGTAAGTTTAACTTTTAAACGAGGTGTTTAAGGGGGGACTTAAGGAAGTTTTTGATTTGATTTTTGTGAGTGCTGTAATTATTGAACTATTAATCAAATGTATATAAAAGTATACATTTTTGGAAAGGAAATGGATCAGAGATCCAAATTTGGCGTCAATTTTGACCAAAAAAGTAGATTTTTTGAGAAAATCACAAAATTCACTTTTTTGACCCAATTTTTTTTGAACAAAGCTAACAAAAAATAATTTTGAGTAAAAAATGGCCAAATCAATTTATAATGATGTTAAGACACTAATGAAGGGACGATTTTTTTTTAAAAAACCTAATCTAATATTTTTGAAAATTTTGACCAAAAAGTGCCAAAAAACGTGAAAAAATGGATTTTTAATTTTTTTTTACACTTTTTTGTCAAAATTTCAAAAAACATTGGATTAGATTATTAAAAAAAAAATAGTCCCTCCAGTAGTGTCTTAACATCATCATCAAGTGATTTGGGCATTTTTAACTCAAAATTATGTTTGTTAGCTTTGTTCAAAAAAATTGGGTCAAAAAAGTGATTTTTTGTGATTTTCTCAAAAATCAACATTTTTGGTCAAAATTGATGCCAAATTTCTCTTCTCTGATCCATTTCCTTTCCAAAAATGTATACTTTTATATACATTTGAGTCATGGTTCAATAATTACAGCACTAACAAAATTCAACAAAAAACTTCCTTAAGTCCCCCCTTAAATGAACCCGCTTTTAAACTGTATTTTAAAACCCCGTTTTAAAACAAGGTCGTTCTTTTTCACGGCGCTCTTATTACGACCCATTGTGTTTCTACTTTGAATTCTCACGTGCTCTCAGTACGTTTCCACTACGCTGTAAACGTTCTTAGTGCGTACAAATCTCTGTACTACATCAGTACGTTCTCAATACGTGTGCACAACGTTCCCCGCGTGTGAGTCCCAGCTGCCAGAATGTTACCATTAAAATACAGCAAATGCGGTTTTGCCGAAAGAAAACGTGCCGGTTATTTAACGTCAAAATACTGTTAAAATATCATCAAAACTAATAAATTAACGGGACATTACATTTTACGGTTGCTGTATTTTAACGGTAAAATACTGGCAGCTGGGACTCCTGTATTCTACCGTTAAAAAACGTTGTTTTTTACCAGTGCACAGAGAGTATAGTGCGATTGCACGAAGTGCATTAGTTCAAATCATCCCCCAAGTACACACACATGTTAAACTGATCCAAGTGATTGGACTCCATCCATGCATGTCTACGTCTAAATGAAGATTTGAACTAATGACCCCATGCAAAAAAATTCGCACGGTAAATTTTTTTCGCACGGACACAAATAATCGCACAGTCACAAAAACCGTACAGTCAACAACTAATGACCAATCCTAACAGTTTTCATCAGTTTTCTCTATAACATTTACCTTCATTGTTTATTTAGCCGACTGATGCATAAACTTGTCGACAGCATGTACACACTTGCCGACTATTTCAATATTTGGATTACACTCTCACACAGACTATTTCAATAGTGGGGGCCACAGCCCCAGCCCCCCCCCCCCCCCCCCCCCCCCCCCCTCTTGCGCACGCTACTGCAAGCAACCCAACCGACAATGTTTTTACAGACTTTTTATGATCAAAATCGCAAATGTATCGACGGAAGCTTGTAACAACCATGATTTTGCCGATTAATATGCAGATTTTGCCGACATATTTGATGAATTGGGGGGGGGGGGGCGGGTGTCACACCCCCATACCCCCTCTGGGGACGCCCTTGCAGCCAGTTCCCACTGCGTCACCTATGCGTTCTTGGAGACCTTTATACGCTTGGCTTGGCGTTTTGATAATTTTCATAGTGCAAGCGCCAGCCTGATCGCAGCAGAATGCGAAAGGGTTTTGGTGACCTTGGTTTACACATTTGGGATGCGATCTGTGAAAACCCGTCGGATGTCGCAAAATGTGAACTATGGATTATGGTAATAAAATGTAAAATGTAAAAAGAATAAAAATGATATTTTTTTTTTTTTAACGATTCTTTTAGAAAATACATTTCCAATACTTTGTGTCATCATCTTTTATGAAGTTTCACCTTCAAAATGTAAGTCACTTTTCTAATTAAACTTATAATGTTATTTTATTGACGTATGTATCCGGTTTGGCCTGTTTTCATGATTTCTTGTTTTGTAGCTTTTTATGACATCACAATCTCCATTCACTCATAACTTTTTTTGTAGTGATCGTAGAAAAATGATCGAAACAGTTTTGTTGTCAGCTTTCTTATGATATAAATATCTCAAATATTAAAATCCCACCATGTGGCGGGTTTTCACAGATCGCATCACAATTGGTAGTTTTCCGCGCTCTCCTATTGGTCGTAGATGTTGTTTTACTTGTAAGCCCCTCGTCATTTTGTAATGTCTTGTCCTCTCCTGTGGATCCAAATGATCTCTTTGATCCACCTCCTGGTTTTGTGTCCTTTGTCGATATTTTGGCCTCGTCCCAATGTATGCATGGATTGTGGCAGCCATATGATCCGTATTGGCCGACAAGTGTTGTTCATCAACTGAAGTTTTTTCTCTAAGCCCGTGTGTAAGATCTAGCCTCAAATTTCTCGACATGTGCATTTTATATTCTTTTAATCGTGTCCACAATAAGCGACCGCTCTCTCCTATGTATGTTTCCTCACAACTAGTCAGAAGGTTGCCAGTCTGATGAAGACACCAGCTCAGTAAGGGGTCGAAATATAACTATAGTAGATTCATAAACTCTGGCGCATCGGTATCGATTTTGGACCTCGTCCATTGGGCGTTAGAGGAACCCAAACAGCGGTACTTTTATAGATGTTATTATCATGATTATTTGCGCTCCATGATCAAATGCTATTCATGATAGTGTGGCTTTATGAATAGGGCTGATCATATAGCTTTACAATCACGACAACCAAAAACTTAATCCAGCAGCTTCAAATGTGTTATCCCTTTGGAAGCGGTTACCACAATAAAAACAAATCGACCATCATCGATCGTATACAGGTTTCGAAAGAAAAATATTATGTATGTCATTTTACCTATTCATAATTACGTGGATACTTTTTTAAAATTATTTTCCGTTTTTATTATGCACGTGGAATAAAGGAAACATTAAAATGAAAATAACAGTTCTACGTATTTATTTGCGAGAAAAAACCCCGGAAAATAATTCAATAATCATTTTTTTTATATACCTAGGTACAAAACCATTTGTCCTAATTAAATGGAAAAACAGTTATATCAACCAAGATACGAATTATAAACGTTACTTTAAGTATTTCTGGCTATGAGACCACTCTGTATCTGTATCAATTTATCTGAATAACAATACATTTCTTTATCGTTATGCCGATAATCCAACCGCAAGTTCCCTGTCACTAGGTACATAGTGGTGACTACATCACAGTAGTACATGCACACGAAGACACGGTATTAACCTTGCATATTACGATTAAATTCGAGTGCCTCCCACTCTTTTGCTTCTGTTACCTCTTTACTGAAATGGTAAATCGCTAAAATCGGCCAATGTCTGCGAATCGACTATAATAAGTACTTTTTAATGGAATCGTCAAAAGAATAATTGATTCCATTATTTCAGTCAGTTTGTTTTAAGTATATCTTAGGAACGGTATTCACGGCTGTCTGACAGTCCGTTATGACGTCACTTTAACTTTTTCGAAAGTTCGATTATTCCTGTCAATCCAACTAGTGCATATACAGTACGTCGTCCTATATCCTAAAACGGCAACACAGAATTTCTCATTATTCAAACACTAAATATAGAAAATTCTTGTGCACAATATACGTGCATTTTCGTAATGGGGATCCAACAGTTTGTGTGTAAATTAACATTTTATTCTGTAATCGTTAATCCAATTAGGGAATGTACTGTACATTGCCTATATCTCAACGTGCATTTTGCACAGCGCCGAAAATTAAATCCAACCGATTTCACTCATTTCTACAATTTGAAAAACAGCCACACGGATGTTCACATTATTCAAACACTTAATTAATATAGACAATTCTTGTGCACAATATTGGTGCATTTTCGTAATGGGGCATCCAACATCTGGTTTGTAAATTAACATTTTATTTACATGCCAACTTCGCAACAGTTGGTGTCAATCGGATGCTGAAAAAGCGTTTTTCACTACGATTTCAAAGTTCAACGCAAGAGACATTTTAGTCGTCAAATATGTTTCAGTTTCACCAGTTAGTAACAGATATCATACGTAGCTCAAAATGTGATATAATATCCAATGAAGCAAATCTGGACTCATTTTTAGGCTATTTTGAAATTGTGGGCATGAATCGTACAAAAAAGACGTTTTTCCATGCCATTTGAAGGCGAACGATATTTGTGTGGTCAAATGTGTTGTGGTTTCTCCCGTTATTTACAACGATATCATACGTAGCTCAAAATGTGATATAATATCAAAAAAAGCAAATCTGGGCTCATTTTTAGGCTATTTTGAAATTTTGAGCATGAATCGTAAAAAAATCGTTTTTCCATGCCGTTTGAAGGCGAACGTCATTTGTGTTCTCAAATGTGATGCTGTTTCACCAGTTAGTTACAGCGATATCATACGTAGCTCAAAATGTGATATAATATCAAAACAAAAATCTGGGCTCATTTGTAGGCTATTTTGACTTTTTTTGGCCTGAATCGTACGAAAAAGTCGTTTTCCCATGCCATTTGAAGGCGAACGACATTTGTGTCATCAAATGTGTTGCGGTTTCACCGGTTAGTAACAGCAATATCATATTAAGGTCAAAATGTGATATAATATAGAAAAAAGCAAATCTGGGCTCAATATATTTAGGCTATTTTTTAATTTTTGGGCCTGAATCATACGGAAAAAAATAAATCGTATTTCCATGCCATTTGAAGGCGAACGACATTAATTTTGTCAAATGTGTCGCAGTTTAACCGGTTAGTAACAGCGATAACATACGTAGCTCAAAATGTGATATAATATCATAATATAAGGCCAAAGAAAGAAGATAGTCTGTCTCAGAAACATTTTGCAAATAAGCTAAGTGCTGTGTGATATTTCTTTTTTTAGAAAATAGGCTATGAGGTATGCGATTTTTTTGTTGTTGCTAATCCAAGCTTCAGAGACCTTTTTTTAAACTTTTATTCTGTTAAAAAATATATATATATATATATAAAAAAAGAAGAAAAAAAAAGAAAAAAGAAAAAAAAGAAAGATGTTTTTTAGGCCTCAGCGCATAGACCTACACGCCGTAGCTCATTTCACATACCAATGCGGGCGGGCTTCTGAGACAGACTACATGTATCTTCTTTGTTTGGCCTAAACGGACAATTTACACGCAATCAAACAGCCGTGCATTGTCAATACATATTGATTGTTTCAACATGCTTACTATTACATTATGCTTTTCCTACAGTTGAACACTTTTTCAGAGACATTATATACACTGTGCCAGAAAACTCTAAATCTGTTCGATTAACAGTCCAGAAAATCGGCTATTTGGGACCGACGGCAATCAGTAAGACTATTGTATTCTATATTTGTATTGCTTGTAATTGTAGTATCTCAATAATTAGCTGGCACTAGCAGATTATGCCCAATTGGATAGTAACGGACTTTGGGCGAATCTTAACGACGAAGCATTTACCCATACGTATGTATCGTCTCGAGAGGGCGCGCGTTAATTATCTATCTGTGATAGATCAATGATTTACTCCTTGGCGTCGCTAGATCATAGTAGCCGGGTTTTAAATCGTTCACGTTGTCATTTAATTGGTCTCAATTTGATTTTTATGTGTATGCAAGGCGAACGCCCATTAATTCGTCGCTGTAACGTAAGAGGCTTGACGATTTTGAACAGGGTACGGTTTCATGTAGGCTTAACAACTTGTTTACTGGTACCACTTTACCCGAAATTGACAGCAAACCCCTGCATTCATTTTTATGGTAGTTTCATTTCGATAAATAATCAATTTTTAATGAAAAGTTCTAACAATTTCTAAAAACTCTAACTGCAGTGCCACATGAATAGCGCAGTCACACCTAGCCGATTTGGCTCGCCGATGCTATACCGTAGCACACATTTGGCGATTTTCGGGGATCGCTACGGTAGCGCAACGGTATCACATCGCTAAAATGAGTACATCGTTACTCGTTAGAACATCGTTAGGACTACGGTCAGGGATGCTATTAAAGCGCTGTCACACCTAGTCGATTTGGCTTGCCCGAGCTATACCGGAGCACAAATTTGGCGATTGTCGGGGATCGGTACTAGTACGGTAGCGCAACGGTATCACATCGGTAAGAACGGTAGTACATCGTCAGGACATCGTCAGGACATCGTCAGAACATCGGCTAAAAACTTAGCAACGGTTGGTGACGGTATACATTTTTGAACATGCTCAAAAATGTCTGCCGTTGCGCTGCCGAACCGAGCAAAGGGACTATAACGGCAGTACTCCGGTATGGTTTCGTTATGAGTCGGTAGAGCACCGGTAGCGCCCGTTATGGATCGGCGGCTTTCAATAGCCTCATAGTAGCAGGGGTGATACCACTCAACTTGCCGATATCGGCTATTTTTGTTTAACCAGTGACGTCACTGGGGAGTGTCCCAATGTTGGTGGCACTGTTTGTATCGTCTGCTTTAGGCATTAGACTTATTGGTCCGTATGCACAAAAGAGTTAGACCGGGTCTAAAGTTAAACCTGGTCTAAGTGAAATTTATTCATGCCTCATTAGCTGTTTTCCTCTGCATTTTTATGAGACATTTTGTGCTATTTTTTGAATTTTGCATACGAATCTTTACAATTTGTTAGCTAATTTGAGAAAGAAATGTAATGACAGTGTGCATTTCACAAAAGCCAAAATTCACTTAGAAACTCTTTTGTGCATACGGACAAGTTTACACGGAATTCCCCAAAATGGTGCGGATTCTCACTTGACACCATACCGTCATTGTGTGTGTACTACGGACTTGCTGCAAGTCTATGTTCTGATGATGTCCTGACGATGTACTACCGTTCTTAACGATGTGATACCGTTGCGCTACCGTAAGAGTACCGATTCCCCAAAATCGCCAAATTTGTCCTCCGGTATAACTCCAGCGAACCACATTGGCTAGGTGTGACTGCGCCTTTACATTGACTTCATCATGTACATTGTGTTTTCTTTCTTCAGATTATATCAGTATAGAAGGTACGGCCAAATCAACCGAAGATTTCTATGGTCAAACCAGCATCGTGAATTTTGAGCAGGATAATGTCTC
This sequence comes from Ophiura sarsii, assembly GCA_035610835.1. Lineage (NCBI taxonomy): Eukaryota > Metazoa > Echinodermata > Ophiuroidea > Amphilepidida > Ophiuridae > Ophiura > Ophiura sarsii. The sequence continues at coordinate 8,710 of JAYJML010000364.1, forward strand.
AGCATACATAGATATTACGATTCGGAATGACAATGTGTACGAAGAAGCGGAGCAGTTCTCGGTTATATTGCAGAGTCATTTACCAGGACAGATCGGATTGCGCGATACTGCTATCGTAAATATCGAAAATGATGACGGTGAGCGAAAGAAATAACGCGTTATAAACGTGTATGATTTTATTTCTATCGATTTTTAATTTTTTTGTTGTTAAGTTATGTTTGCTTGTTTATTTGAATATTTTGTTTTTGTTTCATGACGATTATTATTTAATCATGCAATAGTGAAGTGTATTTATTATTGAAAATGTTACGTCTGTTAATGATCCTACTCAGAATTATGCTTTGTACCATGTGAAAATGGTGGTGTTTGCACAGACATAGACACTTGTACGTGTTCATCGGCAGCATTCTTCGGACAATATTGTCAGCTTGGTAAGTACAAACCATCACTGATTCTCGTAAACTTATGGGTATGTAGCCTACAAGCACAAGTCCGAACAACATGCAGAACCTATAGATTTGATAAAAGTTCATGATCACATTCTCATTAGAATCAACCCTTTACAATTCATTGACCCTCATTAAGGAGGGGCACGCTTTCAACCGCCTATTTCTCGGCTCTATGTTATCATTTGAAATCATTGATGGTAATAATTTTAGTTAAATATATGAGTTTAAAAGATAATTAAAAATAACAAAATAACATCTATGCAATCCACATAGGACGATAGTAATGGACCCATTTTTACCATTTTCACATTTTCACATGTACATTTTCACATGTACTGTAATAACATTTTGATGTTGCTATTTCAAGCAAAAGTCGCTCATAGCGTCTTGACAGAGGTGCCTCATAACAAACGAACACGTGCCTAATGTTTGTGCATGTCTTTCATTGCATAATTTAAATTTCTTCTGGCAATATGTCACCACCTTAATGATTTTTGTACGCTTTCCGTCATAGTTTTGAGCTTATTCACAAAATAATTGAAAATAGGCTCATCCAATATCCATGATAGCCATTCAGGTGGAGATAATGCATTATTTTAAAAGCGTCTCTCAATCATGAACATGGATCGAATCAATTCAGGGTCAATTCAATTGATTAACTGATGTTTATCTAACCGAATACGTTTTAGTTAATGAAGATATGGTATATATCTCTTATATTGATCAATGTCATCATTCATATTGAACATGCCACATTACAATATATATACAGTATTACATTTTGAACTTAATACGGGATCATTTGAGGATAAACATTCAGAAATAATTCTTTTGAATGATATAAACCATCCATTCATTTGATATGTTTACGATATCTTTCAATAGACTTACATAATGTAAGTGCACGGGGTCTTTGCAAAACCATAATCACTAATCATGATTTAATACAAGTCTTTACCACTAAATTAAATGATAATCGCATTAAATTCACATCAAACATTTATATTTTAGACAGCTGCACTCGCCCGTGCCAGAATGGTGGGACATGTACAGGTTTTAGCACATGTACATGCGCAGAGGGTTTCAATGGATTCCGATGTGAATATCGTAAGTCGAAATATTCAAGGGCTAAATGTTATGGAAATATACACTTCCATTTTTTAATTTAAAAAAAAAAAAAGTTTGAAATAATTATTGCAACACATCAGCGCATGTATACAATAATACGGCTAATGTAGTACTACTCTACCTCTGCTACTCTGCCAAGAACAAAGTATTCTGTCACTTGGTTATTAATGGTTAGGTGTCAAAAACAACTCAGATATCCCTTCTCATCACAAATTTAATCTTATCATAGTCAATGCAATCCTTATACTATATTCTATTTGTCTTCGTCTGGACAGTGACGTAACTGTCCAGGCCCATCATGTACGCACACGTATGAATCTTCCATCTTTGAACACGCGTGTGTAAACGCCGGCGCCTTGGTAGGCGTGCGCGTTATGGGCTGCAATTAGTAGAATACGCAGTTACGTCACTGTCTCGTGATGGATAAATAAACTATAGCTAAGCTTTTTATGTACAATAAATGTATATTAATGAAATAAGATTAAGAATATAACATGTGAATAACCCCATTCAGTAAATTATAGAGAGGATAACCTAAAACTATAAATCATGTTCTTAAAAAAACCAGCTACCGTTCTGGTGCTCAATTCTTGACTTACGATACCATATGATTATACCAATGATGATTTTTAATTTCATCGTAGCAATCTGTAACCCTAGTTGTCAACATGGAGGAACATGCTCTGCACCGAACACGTGTTCATGTACTGCTAGCTTCACAGGGGATACATGCATCGAAAGTAAGTAGTCCACTTCGGGCACAATGTTCACAAGCTTTCACAGTTCACACCATATTGGCCGAGCTAGGGATGGAGTGAGGAATGTGAATTCTTAGGCAGAAGGAATGGTTTAACAGTGTAAAAATTTAAATTATCAAAAATATTGGCTTTGATTGAACACTACGTATTATTTACTGCCTATACCAAGCGGTTAGGGATTACAATTGCACCATCACGCGCGATCGCGTTATTCTGAGTTCTCCATTCACTTCAAAACGATAAAGCAGCGTTACCTTATAATCCTTCATAAGGTTCGCTTTGTTGTCGCAAGAGACTACTAATGCGCATATTTAATAATCAGTGCACGTTTTTAACGTGACAGTATACCAGTCATACAGGTGCTCACGAAAAAACCCATAGTATCAGTTCGCTATGACATTTCCGCCTCAAAATCGGAAGGTTATGAGTTCGAGTCCCAACGTGCTGTGTCCTTGGGCAAAATGATTTACCGCACCTGCCTCTCTCCAATCAGGTGTTTGAATGGCGCGCCGTTTTGGGATAACATGGGATAAGGACAATCCTACAGTGACAGCGGATTAAATGTACGCGCTTTGAGCATACAGGCTGTCCCAAAATGATTAGTACACTCACAGAAATGTTTACCTAAGTTATGTAAAATTTTACATAATTTTGAAGCACGTATAGAACACCAAAACAATTTGGTAACATTTTACATAAACTCTGTTGGGTAAAAAAAACCAAACTCTTATGTATAAAAATGCAATTTTACTAGGTATTTATTTTGCACAGTGGCTAGGTATAAATTTTACTTAACTAGTTACGCATTTTTTAAACGTAAATGCTGTGTAATATTTTACCACATGTTATGTAAAAAACTCACAACATTATGGGAAATTTTGCTTAATTTTTTAGTAAATATTTACAAAATGACTAGGTATTTTTTACTGAATTTGAATGTAGGTTTAAGGTGATTGTTTACACAATGACTGGGTATTTTTTACTGAATTTGCATGTAAGTTTAAGATAATTGTTTACACAATCACCGGGTGTTTTTGACTGAATTTTGATGTATTTTTTAGGCAATTGTTTACACAATTGCTGGGTATTTTTTACTGAATTTGGATGTAAGTTTTAGGTAATTTCAAGGGAGTTTTTGAAGGTAAGGAAGTAGTATATCTTTCCACTTTTGGTAATGCCTTTATGTCCTTGTTTTCATGATGTTATTGAAGTCATCTAAAAATCATTTAAAAAAAAAGCAAAATCAATCAATCAATCAATCAATCAATCAATCAATCAATCAATCAATCAATCAATCAATCAATCAATCAATCAATCAATCAATCAATCAATCAATCAATCAATCAATCAATCAATCAATCAATCAATCAATCAATCAATCAATCAATCAATCAATCAATCAATCAATCAATCACCTTGCATCGTTGCATTTTGACCTATGTACATATTACATACGCCCTAATCACGTTTCACATGGCCACATGTACAAATGAGCCGCTATGATGCATGCAAACGCAACGCATGCACGGTGTAGGACCCCGACGACGCTCGGTGCCAACTCAAGTTTCACTTTTTTCTGTGAATCTCTCAAAACTTATGATTTTCAGATGACTTCAATAACATCACGAAAACAAGGACATAAAGGCATTACCAAAAGTGGAAAGATATACTACTTCCTTACCTTCAAATTTGTCAATGTATTCCGGAGGAACTCGCGACCGGCTGAGTGTTTCTCTAACGCTCGCCATCTTGTATAATTACACGAGGAGATTTTACCCGGCGATTAGGGAAAGATTACGACTTTCACCAATCATATCGATAATTCTTACTTAACACGTTGGGCGAAATCACCTTTTACCGATTAAATTGTATTTTAGACTTTTGTTTTACTTAATTTCGGTAAAATATCTACAAACCCCGGTAATTATCTCCGATACATTTCAAAAATGTAATTTTAAAAGTTACAAAATGGTTTAGTAATAAAAAATACCTCGCATTGTGTACTTTTTGCATAATTTTACTTTACATTACGTTATTTTACCTAACGTGCGCAAAATGTCAGGCCTACCCATCGATGCCCAAATTCAATAAATGTTTTCATCATCAAAATCAATGAGATTAGATCCGTTGTTTTGTATCATATTTGCTATACGCTATCCTTTTATTAGAATTCTAGATCATGAATATCGGACTTATTTGATTGAAGTTACACTCCATTGTGTAAGACATGGTGATTTCACCTTTTTGGCAAAGTGCAAAAAAAAAAGGTTTTTAAACAGCTTGTTTGAAAGAAACTATGTCATTCTCTCAATCGCTTGTCTGCTAATAGTTTTGGTTCCTTTCTATTTTAAACTGCTGTTGTATCATATTGTTGTTCAAACCATTAATACTTCTTCATTTTGATTCAATTTAAAGAGTAAAAATGGATCGTCACGCATGAGCGACCCCAAGCCTTGTTTCTATATTTATTTATTTATTTATTTATTTATTCGGACATACACTTTTGGAACAGTGGCAAAAGTCTTCTCGACTAATGCGTCCATAAACATAACACAATGTTTAATACAAAAAGGGAAATATTATATACAAATATTTACATGGTAACATAGATTCATGCAAGGTTAATGAGCTAGTTCTGAGGCTAAACTTGAGGGACATTTAAACAGGTATAGGCGTGGTCATGGGTATTAGCAGTGGCTTAGACTTCTTTTTCATATTGGGGATGCAATATTCTACAAACTTGCTAAAAATGATATAGTCCCATAGTGTTTAACCTCACGAAATCCATTATCCCAACGTGAAAAAAGCCACTGGTGATTCACCAAATACCACTTCATTTAGAAGTCGCTAAACACTTGTCAAATAAAACAATGCACGGGGTCACTCAAGTGTGCCAAACTTCTTTTACCCGTTAAATTGAATTAAGGAGAATAATTATTAATGATTTGAACACCCATAACTAATAACAGTTACAACAGAAAGACACACAAGATTATATTGAATAGACAAGAGATTATGAAAATACAAGTTTCTTTCAAACAAGCTGTAATGGCACACACATTTTTTTAGCACTTTGTCAAAAAAGGTAAAATCACCATGTTTTACATAATGGAGTGTATCTTGAGTTTGATAAATCCGATATTCATGATCTAAAATTCTAATAAAATAGTACAGTATGACAAAGATGATGTATAAACAGCGGTCCTAATCCCATCGATTTTGATAATGACAAAAATTATTAAACTTTGGGCATCGATGGGTACTAATCATTTTGGGACAGCCTGTATTCGGAAAAGCGCTATAAACAAACATTTACTATTTTTAATTGAGAGAGATAGTATATTACAGAAAGGATAACTACCACGCTTGTCATCAGTACTGAGTGGGTAAAATTGTATTCACTTTCCAAAATGCTATTAGGTAGAAAAGTGGAGGCTAATGGAAAAATTAAAGGTATTGCGACTAACATTCAGCTTATTACATCTTTTTCATGAGTACATTTACATCAATTTAAAGAGTTTTCGATTGCAGTACAAGTAAGAAAAACTTAATTTTCTTTCGTGATGTTTTTATATTTTACTCAACTGTTTGTACTTGTATCAATAGCCGTATGTTTCCCGTCATGTCTCAACGGAGGAGTTTGCAACGAATTTCATACTTGCACATGTCCATTTGAATTCAGGGGTGGACGGTGTATGTTTCCAGGTAATGACTAATTTGAAGTTAAATCTATAGCTAGTATATCTTTCTTATAATATTAATGAGACAAGCTGTCAACGCAAAATATCAAGATTTCGTTTTTAAATTCTAAATGATTAAATCCAATGAACATGATGAATGCTGCTGCGTCCTGTCAAATTTCGCACGGACAGAAAAAGTTCACAATTCAATAGACATAATATTAATATACCGATTTAACCAGCTTGAACATTTCCCGACACCGTATTGTTGCTTATTATGGATGGTATTATGTTTTCTTTTGATTCTGTTATTCATTGCTTACTTGTAATTTATTTACATTTCAATATTAACCTTCCCCTCTTTAACCCAGCTGATAATAACTGTATGTACCCAAACCTGTGTGGAGGAGAAGAGTTCAAATGCGTGGAAACATCCGAAAATTTCAAATGCAAATGTGCCGATGGTTACTATAGTAATGGAGACCAATGCTTGTTAGGTAAAGGGTGATGTTGAAATCAGATGGATGTTATCATCCCTATTCTACCGATTTACAATGCGATGCGCCGCCCCTTGCCGGTACAATTTGTAACGTCTAGCGTCGACATTGCCATTTTAGGCACAATTGGGTTGTCATGCAAGTGTGGTAATAACTATGTTGAACATAAACAATGAACATGAACATGAACAATTGACATTTATTAAAGAAGGATTCCGTAAGATCAAACATGAATTTACTATTATAATTGCAATGTTGTGTGTTAGCTCGCAGTCGCGCGCGTATAAGCAGTTAGGGGCCATATCCAAACACCAAGTGATTTTATAGCGTTTTTCTACCAATTTTACCCCGGTATTACAACGGTATTTGTTTCTATTGTTAAAAGCATCGGAAAAAGATCGGTGATTAACTAGAGCCTCTCTACTTATCTGGCGTTAACAATAGAAGTATTGTAGTACTCTCGATGGCTCAATTAGTGAAGCAGACAGATGAAAGCGCGAGGAAGGTTGTGTTATTAAGCTGACCAGTGTTCACCCGACCCCCGTTGTGACGTAAAGAGCGACCCATTTGCCAGATTGTACACCTAGCGGGTTTCTAGTACAAGTGCCAGGTTTTATCATGGCAGGTGATAGAGGCTAATCGCGACACTCCTCAAACCCCGACTCAAACGAGATATGTTTGTAGCCGCCTATTCATTGCTTATCGTAATCCACTCGTTAACGTCATAAGAATAATCCTCCTTGAAGTGGCCTTTAAAGACTATTGTTCAGCCGTGGATGATTTTTGAGTAAGCAGTACAAGCATGGATAATGTTATCATTGAATACTAAACAATATGGGAGCCATTAAACATACAACGTGTTATGGTTTTCTGGTTTAGGCATAATGTGTGTAATCAAGTAGCATTATGAATCTTACTCCCCTAAATAGTGTCATTTTTCTGCGTTTTTAGACTATTTAAGAATGTTGCATACACTCTGAACGTGACCTAATAAATAATAAATATGAAGAAATTAAGTAATTAATGTAAATAAATAATATATAAATTAATAATTATATCAATAAAATAAACTGTATTTAGGCCTATTTATAATTAATTGATTGTCAAATAATTAAATAAACATCAACAATTAAGAAAGTAAATACAAAATAAATAAATAACGTTAAAATTATGTCAATATAAATGAAAACCCCGAACGGACGTATAATGAGAGAACAATAATAAATATTATATTTCGGCATACTTAAAACCCTAACCGACCTCTACCCAGACTCGACCGCTCTAAGTATAGAGCACAAGGAATATAAACCGCCACAAAGATTCGAACGTACGGCCTGCTGATTGAGAGTCCTAATCTTTACCAACTGATCTATTTCGATTTTCCTGAAATCCTCAGCGCTTTATACCCAAATATAGTTCTCATTCAACTATTCCCTAAATACACACGGATTTTTCAACACGGTGTTGTTGTCTGTAAAATGAGTCTATGATTTATTAGATTTAACGAATAACAAATCCCGTACTTTGTGAAACGATTCTTAAGTTATTTTCGTTCGGCCTATATATAATTTTTGAACAACATTAAAAGCTATTCGCGGTCTGATAAATGTACAATTTAACAAAACCCCTAGTATACCCCACTTCCCCCTCCACCTCCCAACTCAAAGGTTGCATTCATGACTCAACGATTTTTACGAAACTTATGTAAATCCCTATCGATTGCACAGTCAGACATCAAGGAATTACCTCAATAGAATCCACTTCACTCATGCGTGTCCACAACAAAAGGTTCTTGTTGCCGTAGTATTCGTTGTTCAGATCAATTTGATGCAAGTGGTCACAGGTCACTAATAGGTATATCAAACAAGGTGGGATCGTTTCAAAAAATCCTTAAAATCGTGATACGTGTCTCTATTTTAAATAGAAGTTGTCAAAAAAACATAACATTTTTGGTATCATATTAAAGACAATTTATCCAGCTACCGAATAAAAAAAGAATTAAAGCCACATGTTTAGCAACAGTGAAGTTATCAATCTAAACGTCGAGTGAGTCAAGGGTGGGAGCGGTGGATGAGGAGCCGGTGGATGAGGCGCCCATAGGTTTGTACACAAAATAGCGGAAAACTAGAACTTTTGAAATTGATGCCATTTTAAAAGTATACATAGGAAAGTTTTCAAACTTCTCATATGTGTTAATAACATGTGCCTGCTACTAGGAATACTAATATTGAATTGTTATCTAGACATTCTCTACTAGAATATGATGTTCAATTCAGGGAGTGTTTTAATGTAAAAAATACACAGTTTTATTCATTTTATTGATTAAACAATGGCCAAATCGCAGTCTCTCTATTTCATTTGTGTGACTCTTCAGTCCTTTTCTACCCTGGGTAGTAAAACATTTAACTAAAAAAGCCAGAAGTGTTTCTTCACAGAATTGTTCATAGATTCATGAAAAATTTGCTATTTAGACCTATTTTGGACCACCCTGTATTCAAAATAAAAGGAACTTTAACGATATCCATGTAGTTCATTTTGATAACCATTTTCTTTTAAATTAAATGGTCCATGCTAACTAAATTTCATAGAATATTATATACAAACATTCATTTTATGCATTATTTCATCATAATTTTAGACACCCTGTACTTTTCCTGTGTACATTTTGGGCAAATGATTCTTAGCAAATTTGGTAGCACCTTCTGCGGTTGTTCTGATTTTGGTGACTATTTTCAGCTAAACCCTAATTGTACAAACTATCAAACTATTTTGTGAGGAGCAAAAACTATCAAAATGTTTATGTTCCACCCTGTAAAAATTGTACACACCCTGTATAATTTGATTCTTTTTTGCAAAAATAAAAAAACCTTGAATCTTAAGCTTTCCAACAATATATAGTTTGTGGGTCATTAAGTATGTAAAACTTAAGTTTTGTCCCGTTTAATCAGAATTGGTGCATTTCTCAACATTATTAGAAGTGAAACTTTTATTTTGACCAGTTTGTGACTTCTGACCAAGTCTTACTGTTCAAAGAATGACCTATACATTTGGCGGGTTATTTAAACGAGTATCCGTCAACATGCGTGTTGATCTGTAGTATTAGTCTTTTCCAATTTGGGAACAGACTTTAGTTCCTACAAATAATTATGACCGACTCATGGATGACTTCTATTGTTAGTATTCACATCACTTTATCTAAATCAATATTCAATACATATAGCATTGAATATAATTTAGATTACAAAAAGGATTTGGTTTTTCTGTCACGAGGAGGACAAGGAAAACATTCAATTTTACCTGTCCAATTACTGTATCCGATTTCGTATCGAATAATGTTAAAATCCATGTTCTGTTTCTTATAATTTTATTGCTACTACGTATGTAGCTCCTTATAATAAAACAACAATCAAAAACCACACACACAAAAAGCCCCCAACAAACAAAAACAACAAAAAACAAAAAACAAATTCAACCCCCCCCCCAAAAAAAAAAATAAGTAAGAAAAAACAGAAGAAATAAATATAAAGGGATAACATAAGTAAATATAATCATAAATATGGGTAAAAACCGTGGGACGTACAAAATAAAGGTACTACTGAGATCGAACTTACGATTCAATGGTATCTATATCAATATGAGTGTTCATTGTAAATCCGCTGCCCTACTAACTGAGCTAACCGGTACACAGCAATTTCTTGGCATGCGCATGAGTAATCACATGATTTATAAAAAAAATGATAACACAATAATAGGTCTTATGAATAACAAAGCCCCTCCCCCAAGAAAAATAAATAAAAAATATTAAAAAATAACAAAACGAAAACGTTAACAAAACAAAAAACCCAGAGAAATTGGAGACACAGAGAGAAAAATAAGAAGAAAAGGGAAAAAACAGACAGAGAAGAAATAATGATTGGTTGAGGAATTGAACCCGGGATTCCTGCGTGTGAGCGCTAGAGCGTGGCCACTATGCTAGACTAGACTATTACAATTTTGGCAAAGTCGTTGATAAATATATATTTAGTATGGAGTTATTCAAGCATCACATTTCTTATGCGTTGCTGATCCCCAAACTTTGTTTTCAAAATTAAAATAATGAAGCGATTAACATTTAAAAAAATGGGAATTGTTCTTTAGGATTTCAGCTTCTTGCCGGTGCTGTGCAATCATTTGACGCTCAATTCTCATAGCCCTAGTGAACGTAGTCCTTGGTACCAAATCTACTCAAGGCACAGTGTTGAAGGGAACCAATTTAATAACCTAACCATTTTCTTGACCAGACTTATTGCATAGTCTATTAGCAATTGAGTCTCCTCCTGTGGAGGTCAATAAATTCTAGTTCTATTCATCCATTTATTAAGTTTTTAAGTTTATTGATTCTTTTGTCATGTTTGTTCTATGCTGGGCATGCATGGATTAACATAGGTCTAATCCCAACTTATCTTTTCTGGCATTTCTGGAGCAATCAATAACTTCTTTTCATATTAAACATGATGCCTTATAAAGATGAGATGGATGCTGATTATGCAATCTGCCACAGATTAGTTTTTTTACAAGCATGGACTTATTTTATAGACTACAGGCATGTTCAGACTGGCATAAATGATCGGCGTAAATTTAGACCCTACAGCAAAATTCCACAATTCATCCCTCTACAGTTGTCCACACGGTACTAAATACAACGTTACTCTTAAGTTTTCCGACAAAGTTAACACGACCATCGCAGGGGGCTTAGGAGTAAATATCGGTAAATATTGGAGTTCTGATTATTTCGAATCCCGTTTTCGGCAGCCTGGTTGTCGGTTCCTTTATTCGATTATTTCCCGGGGGAGGGGGGGGGGGGGGGGGGGGGAACTCAACTTTTTTGGGGGTAGGGGTGTGCTGCCCAGGGTCTGAAAAAGGGGGCTACAGAACTGAACTGAGTGGATTTTATGACGAAAAATAGGGTCTTAAGAACTGATTATTTTAAAAGAAAGTAGGCCTTGAGAAATGGCCAACAGTTCAATTTTGATTAGCAAGAACGCAAAATTTTCGAAGAATTTGGGCTTTGGAACTCAAATTTTTTTAATTTTCAATAAAATAGGGGTCTTAAGAACTGATGCAGGCTCAAAAGGGGGGTCATAAGAGCTAGCAGCAGAGGGTGAAAAGGGGTGTCTTAAGCGCGGCACATACCTATACCCTTTTCCAATGTCAGTGCCTCCCCCCCCGGGATTATTTCAGCTAGGTTTATTTATCGCTCGCTTGTAAACATGAATTCAAGATCGAAATTTCTCAAGGCAGACGATCTGATAGGGATGAGCAGCATCGGATGCGTTTGTGGCATCGTTACATCATTGGCGAAGGTTTACGCCAGAGATCGTGTTAAGTGCATCCACACGGGCGTGCTAATCCTAACTGCAGCTCGTGTTAAGCGCGTTACTCCTGAGAAAATCTCAGGATTAAATCGGTTCGGAGTAAGGTCGGATTAGTTAACACGGGTGCCGTCCACATGGTCACTACTCGCAAGTTTAACATGGACAATCGTTAATCCGATCTTACTCTATACGAATTTACGCCTGTCTGAACGCAGCTTGATTAAATCTGATTAAGTCTGTGTTTCAAGAGATGGTTAGCTTCCACCTTACACACTTTCCTGAATAAGTACCAAAATCCTAGATTTTGGTACCAAGGACTATAGTGAACGCAATACTGAAGCGATTACAGAATCGCTTCAGTATTGCGTTCACTCGGGCTATGAGAATTGAGCGTCAAATGTCGCAAGTTGTATGGTGGTTTCATGTTCCAAAGGGTTACAGGCCAATTGCAATGCGATGTGACAGTTGACAACCAGTAAAGACCATTATATTCTATTGATAGGGAACATTGTATCGAAAATTGAAGAAAGGACAAAAGTCGGAAACAATATCCTCTCTAAACTAATGACTTGGATTGTATATTGTATAATACATGAGTATTATATTGTATAATACTTCCAAACACGATGGTCAATATATTACGCCCCCTCCGTCATCACCCATCCATTATACAAATATGTTACGTGACCTATCGCCAAAATGTTTTCAGCATTGATTTCAATGGAATGAAGGGGGAAATGGGCTACTTTCACAAGATCATGGCAATACTGCGCCGAACAATAGATGAATAGAGTGAGAGTAAACAACATGCCACACTCGTGATATAGCGGTAGCTTAATTCATATGTCTAGACGACCAGATACATTGATCGGCGGTGAACGTAAACATTTTACGATCGGATTTAAAAAGCTTATAGTATTTCTTAAAGAATATAACACAACCTTCCTCGCGCTTTCATCTGTCTGCTTCACTAATTGAACCATCTAGAGTACTACAATAGTTCTATTGTTAACGCCAGATAAGTAGAGAGGCTCTAGTTAATCACCGATCTTTTTCCGATGCTTTTAACAATAGAAAAAAATACCGTTGTAATACCGGGGTAAAATCGGTAGAAAAACGCTATAAAATCACTTGGAGTTTGGATATGGCCCCTTAATTGTAACTTAAAAATACATTGTTCCTAGGCAGCATTTACATTTAGATGTCGACTGCCCCCATCATGCCCAAGACGCGCTGTGTATTTTGGCCTTTTTACCAAGCAAACGCTGGCGGTGCATTGTAACATTCGTACATTGTGAATCGCGAGAACTGCTCGTAAAACAAACTGTGACAAATAAATGTATACAGTGCTCAAAAATTATAAAATTGATTTTTCTTCTAATTTGATATATTTAACGTGAAGATTGACTGAAACAAAGATATTGGTTACAAACCAAAATAAAGTCTGTTTTTCAACTTGGTTGGTTTCTCTACACGAAACCTCGGTGTATCAATAGGCAGATTATTGACTAAGTAGCGACAACTTACTGTTCGATAGTAGGATAAGGATCGGGGATGCTTCAATTGATCGATGCGAACATTAACATCGCCCTCTTTTTTTCATTTTCGGGATAACGTTCTTAATCAAAACTGTTCTTGGCGAAAATATGTCAAGTTGAAGAGAAGAAATTATTTATATTATTATAAAAAGTTACTTTTTGGGCGCTGTATCTGTTAAGCATTATAGCCCTGCTTTAGGTAAATTTCGTGACAAGAGTTGTATTAGAAGCGCTCTATGCAACTCTTGTATATTTCTCTAGATATACTGATTTCTTTACGCTCTTTTCACGGATATAGGGTTAAGTGCAACAATGAAAACTGCATTATCTTTTATTTAAATGCACTTAAACCTATACCTATAAAAAAGAGCGTAAACAAAACAGTAAATCTTAAGTGTACCACTTCTTTCTCTCCATGAACAATTTCTGGAGTTTCTGTAACTGAAGTTGCTCGTCGATTTGGAGTTACAAGGAAGGTTGCACGAAAATGAAGAGACAGGTGTTGGCTTACAAACATCATGAATGATATTGGTCATTGTAAAGGATGAGTCTCACACCAGTAGATACACTGTTGGAAACAATTGATGATGTGAGATATTCAGATTATGGTTGTCTTTTTATGGAGAGAAAAAAGAGGTAAAACTTTAGATTCACTGTTTTGTTTACGCTCTATTCATGGGTATAGGGTTAAGTGCAACAATGGAAACTGCATTATTTTGTTATTCAAATGGCCACTGCTTCATCAATATTAGTGCTATTGTGACAAATGAGGTGTCACAATGCGCGGGAGGAAATGCCTGTTATTCCCCATTTGTTGCAATTATTTAGCGTCCTAAGAATTAAACACAGAAAAAAGTGGATACTTTCTTTTTGTGCAGTGTTTAGTATTCAAACCGCACTTCAATTCTTGTTTTTGTTTCCTTTTTGGTTTTAAGTTCTAGTTCTTTTAGGTCTATAACTTTATTTTCGCACCGAGTAATGACACCGTGAAAATAAGTTTTAGGTATTTATCCTTTTTCGATGCTTTGACCAACCTAAAGAGCAATTTCATCTTTAAACAAATGAAATGATTAAAATATGTGCCTTCCATTTATTTTATTTTCTATTTTTATAAATGGAATCATCTTGGGCATGGGTTATCCCTTTTAAAGAAAATTTGTATCTCAAAATGGAGATAAAGCCTTGTGTTTCTGAGCCCTCGATATATTGCATGGTATCACCACGCGTATGACCTGTCAATTTTAAGTATTGCTATTGACATTATTAACATAATAAGATGTTTACAATACACTGTCCTTTTTAAAGCATCTAGAGTAATTGTTGGCGAATTAACAGTATTGAATGTTGATGAGATGCCACTCATGTATCGTGCTATTCTAATGTTTTCTGGATCAAGACAATTCACGATTCTGGAAGATATATTTGTACGCGTGGTAAGTATAAACAATTTAGAGTGAGTATACAATAAATTCATCTTAATGGAGTACCATACTATAGAATCACACGTAGCTCCCAGATAAAGTATATACGTCGGGCCGACGTCGGGTTTTGGTCGGACCAAACGGCTGCTCATCGGAATGACGTCGCACCGACCATTTATAGAGAAACGTCGGCGGGACGTTGGGCAGACGTACGTGGTGACGTTTAGCCGACATTTACCCGACCTAATGCCGACCTATTTTATCATTGAAATATTAAATAAAAATGATGTTTTAATGCAAAAAAAGGAAAATAAATAAATACATATTTCCTGCAATTTTATGTGTCATATATTCATTGTATTCTTCTTTCGCAATCTATTTTTGCATGGCATTTGACCGGACGGGGAATTGAACCCGGGACCTCTGTATTCTAAGTCTGACGCTCTATCGACTGAGCTGAGCTAACGAAGCTATTACAGCTATTAAATTCTGAGCTATTAAATTCTGTTTAAAATATGGATGAGATATTGGTGAAATAATTTTGTAAATGTTGATATTGGTATGAAAAAAGCATAAAGATAATGAAAATAGTGAATTATAATGTTATATTATTTCAAGGAAGACCGACGTGCGAAGGTCGGGTTGCCGACGTCGGTAAAGCGTTGAAAAATCGACATTGATAATAATTTGTCATTTTTTTATTGATGAATTTTGGACTACCGTATTGAGGTGTATTGTTTAGTATTAGTTACTCATTATTGTTTTTATTCATTAACGGATATTACTATATTAGTATTAATGTTTAATTGTGCGAGAACAGTTGTAGCACCCATGCCCTGCCATTGAGTCCGTAACGTTATTTTATTATTTTATTCTGAATGCAATTGTTTATTTCCCTGTATGTACACGTATGGAGTTTTACATTATTTTTAAGTTGAAATAAACTGGTCTACAGTTTGCCGATATCATAGCCATATCTTCTGATGGTTCTAGTCAGCGGCCTATAGCCGATGTCCATTTAACAGTTAGCACGCCGACACGTTCTGTACTTGGCCTTAAAGCGTCAGTGGACCGACGTATAATGTAGTCCATGTTTGACCAACGTAAGGCGGTCAGGCCGACGTTCAAAATATATCCATAATAAGACTTAAGTTAATGCCAGAATTTACATTTTTCGGCGACGTTAAGCCGACGTCAAATTGACAGCATTGAGCCGACGTTTAGAGGACATTCCCAATCGACCCACATAATTACGTTTTTTTACGACTTAAAACCGACATCCATACAATGGTAGTAGGCCAACGAGTACTGTATCCGACTTATACCCGACGTTTTGACGACGTCAATAGACTGACGTTTTGTAAGCCCATAAATGCCAACGTTATGCCGACGTGTATTGGACGTCCCGAATAAGACACGACGTCCAGCCGACTGTACTGACCAAAAGCCGACGTCGAGCCGACGTATCTGTGTTATCTGTGGCTGAATGATGTTTGCAATAATTGATATGTGAAAGTTGATCTTTGCATAGTTATAACGAAATAAGTAAGAAATATGGGTAGTTTATATTAATGGATATTAAACATAACATACATGATCTTAAGTGGGTAAATTAGGAGACCAATCCAATGTAAACTTTTTGAAAAAAAGATTTGAATAGAGCGTGGTCAGAACCCATTTGTCCCGATTTTAAGGAATATACCATCCGTGCGTTGCATGAAACTGTGTGCTAGGTGCAGTATTCCCGGCATGGGGTTTATTCTCCGAAAGAACTTATCAATAACTCTTTTGTTTTAATGTTTATGTAAATAATGAACTTGTTTTATTGCAATATAACCCAGATAATTTTGTTTACTGCCCAAGTCTTTGTAAAGAATGAATGCAAAGGCACAACTTTGATGAAGTCACAACAATGCGCAATTGCAACAGTCACATCAATTGTACTACTTGCAGAAGGATTTTCTTAAAGACCCTCGTTTGACAACATTATAAGTCTTTCATCATGTTCATTGTACTGTAATGTCAATGGGGAACCAGTAGACACTGGTGACATAAATCAGTGGTCATGTGATGAAAATGAAGCATGCTGGTGTTGCTCAAGAAAACGTATGGTGTTCACATCCCATCAACTCATGGTTCTATTGAACTGGATTACTCAAATCGCTCTTGATTATTTTATTGTGCAGCTATCCGGTATATTCCGATACTCTATACCTGGAATTTTGGAGGTTAAAATCAGACGTATTACTGAAGGCAGCATTGTAGTGGAGTATGAAGTTCTGTTAAATGAGTTTAGTATGGCGGGATCAGAAGATGTTCTGAATGTGATTAAAGGAAATACATCTCCTACTGGAATACTCTTTTCGACACTGATCCTACTTGATCCGGACTTCACAAGTATCATTCTAGGTCCGTATCACTATTATACCATCAACTGCATAGTTAGGAGTGTTCAGAAATACCTCGGTGGGGGAATGAAAATTGAAGAAAAGAAATCTGAACAGGGGGATTAAACCGTTTAGAGCAGAGGGGACTTATTGAATGACCCTCGTATATAAGTATAAGTCGACATGCTCTACTGTAAATGCTCTAAAGAATGTTTAGGCTGAAGTGAAGAGAAATTACAATTCGTTGGTCGATTTACATACTGACGTATCAATCAAAATGCATTATCAAAAAAACATATAACTTAGCATCAAGACGCTAGACATAAATGAAAGAGTCCTTCAAAAGCAAAGCTAACATATTTTAGTAATCTAATAAGCTAACTAATTTTGAACATGTTTTAAAGGTTCGCATGTAATTTGATGCTAAAGTTGCAAGTAAGTATGCGAAACGTAAAGGTGTTCAATTCGGTACACCGGTATGTGATACGTCGTAAACAATTATGAATGCTGTAGATAGGTCACTTATGTAGAAATAATTCAAATATCCAGTTCAATGAAGGATCATGCCATAAATCAAATAGAAATAGTCACGACCGCAGTTCAAAGACTACTTTGATTCTTGTAAGATTTTAAGATAACACTTTTTGCTAAACGAATCAATCTGCATGTACACCTTTGCCGAATCAAGATAATGTTAGTATTGTTCCTCAATGTGTGCATTCAATTTTATGAACAGAGCTCTGTCCTCCAAGATTCTGTGGAGAGAATGGAATATGTCAACCAGCTCCATTAACATCTGCCAGTGTTTGTATGTGAGTATTGTCAAACAAATATCGATATTATAATTTAAATTATGTCTACATGTCACACAAACAACGTTTTTCATGGTTGTGTATGAAGCGAGGACTGCAAAACTCGGCAGCAACACCAGACGAAAAAGCAATGACGAACATTGAACTAAAGGCCAATGCAAATATTGCCATAATAATATCGAAATAATTTGCATTGCTCTTAGTTCAATTTGCATGGGTGTTTGTACACATGGTGATGCAAAATATTACTCTGGTGCCTATCGTAAAAGTCATACGTATAATGCCAGTAGTACTTATTAGTCATACTTACTAATTTTGCGATACGACCTAATAGTATATGATTTATTGGGGCTGTAAACACATATTTACAAATTCCAAGATATATTTAAAAAAAAGGATAAACAAGCAATTGACAGTTAATTGAAATAAGAATCAATACAGCTTATGGTGCACTTTGTATGTTAAAATAAATATTAATTACATATTCCATGTATTTTTCAAGATGTAATGACGGTTATTCCGGTGATCAGTGTTCTGAGATGATGAGCAATGTGGCAGATGATGAAGATGGTATGAACATAATTTAAAGTCATGTTATTAGTAATCGGATTTAAAGAAACATTGAATACATTGAAAATCATTATCTTTTTTAAGCTCCCTAAAGCTACGTGTAGTTACTTACAGCCTGATCGCATACGACAAAAAGGTTTCACTAAACATTTGATATCGCACGATTTCGTCTGTAGCCGTTTCAGGCAGATACAAAATTAGGTTTTAGACCATCAGCGCATTGTCTGGGATCGGCAAACGGTTTCGGTAGATTATCTTCTTTCAGTAAAAAAACAAACATGTTTCACTTTCAGGTTTTACAAAAAAAAAGGAGGAAGAGGGGCTTTTTATTTTTCATTTTTCATAATGGCCGCCATTTGAGATTTCTGGCAATCCATGGTGTTTTCCCTATTAAATATAATAAAAGAGACAATTGTTGCTAGACAAACAATAACTGAACATATTTACATTGTTTTAATAATGTTAGCACCATGTTAATACAAATATTTACATTGTTTTAATAGTGTTTAATAGTGTTTAGCACCATGTTTTACACTTCTGAGTATCAAATTCAATGCAGATCAGTATACGATATTGATGCTAGAATAGGATTGGTATTCAACGTAACACAGAGTACATGTATGGTATGCACATACCATTGCATACTGCATGTTCAAATGCTCCTTGCCTTGGGTATTCATTTAATTTAAGATCATGCACGCAATTGAAACATTGCAACACATTTTATCTAAAGTCTGCCCGGTAATACATAATTTCTTCCCATCTATCACTGATCGTGTATACCACTGCTTAACTCTTTTTTTTAAATAATGAAATGTGAGAATGTTTATTCTAAGTTATGAATAATAAATTAAATTAGTATAAATTATATAAATCCTACATAAACCTTCTCTCATTTATTGAATAACAATGAAAGCAAGAAAGCTTTGTTTTGACCTAAACTGGACTAAAGTGTTGGTTCCCCTAACCCGTGATTCATTCAGTAGATTGGTATTACATTCCTTTTTTCTAAATAATTAATAATATAATTTAATTTCTGTAAGGTTTTTCGGAATAATTCTAATAACTTATTCAGTAATGAATATGCTTTTAGTGCTAAAAGTGTTTACGAAATAAAACTGTTGTATCTATCATTAAGACACTAAGATTGAATCCGACAAGCTCCTGCCCGATATAGTTCTTGTCGAGCCCAAGCCTTTTCAAATCAATTATTTAAAAAGATCGTTCTGTAACTGGATGCGATATATAAGGTTTAGAATTTTCTAGTTTGAGTTTCATTTTTTTAGCGTCCGAAATCGGTGTTTTTAATGGAGCATTTTAGTGAGTCCGAAAGCAGGTTCTCTTGTTCCTTGTTGCCCTTCCGCTTTTTGAACAACAAACAAACAAAAAAATGAATAAAAAAGCAAAGACAAAATCCTGACAGCCTCAAAAAAAGGAAGCGGGCATGGATGCGAAACATATATATTTTTTTACTTGGCCTGACATATTCTCTTGCTCATTTCCAGTGAAACATAAAGGGCTGCCAATTGATGGTTTTAAAATGAATTAATGTAAAACATTCTAACACGTTTGGCACTTTTGTGATTTTGTTGTTGTTGCAAATCCATAAAAATATGCAAATCAATAGTCTCTCCTTTAACTCTTAACAGTCGTCCCTGTGTAAAATGAGTAGCAGTTGCAAACTGGATGTATAATTTAATTCATTTATTCAGAGTTTTCTGTAGCTGTTACTGCTGGACTAGGGATAGTGGTTTTCGTAATGTTGGTTGCGATCCCTGTGGGTGTGTATATCTGCTACCGTCAAATAAGGAAGTTCCGTTATCTAAAAGCACAGCGAACAAGCAGGATTTCGTTGACGAATCAGCGCCCTCTATACCAGCTTCCGGTTTATTGGTTTGCAGGCGATTCACAGGTTTTCGTGAGTATTATTGAATTTTCCTTTGTTTTTTTTTCTCGAAAAACTATAACTCGTTATTAAATGAATACTAAGATATGTGTTGAAGGCTGCGCTCTCAATTATAATAAAAAACAGGATTTCTACATTTTTACAATTGTATACATACACAAACTTACAGCTGTAAAGATTAGGCTCAGACAGCATTTTATGGTTAACAGCGTTACGCTATTACTTAGAGGGCGTTATTTAAAAAAAGAATATTTTAACATTGTTTTAATCAAGCTTTGCTGCATTTTTGTGAGTAGAAACAACACTAATGGCCAATTAAAATGATCATCTTGAATATTGAAGTAAATTTTGTGCACACAAAATTTGAACATCTCTTAGTACCCCTTTAAGCGCATTCTCATTTGTAAATCGATCAGAACTATACGTAATAGAAATAAATTACAGGATTAACTTAATTCGCATTGGATATTTTTCATTTGGTCTTATTGTCTTAAGGGCTAACTTATCATTACGTGAATTGTCACTAAATAATGAAAGTGATCATGGTATGGGATGCATGAATGATTCTATTGACAGATAGTGTGAATAATACAAAGTATGAACCTTTTGTCTTTCAAACAATACACTTTGGGATTTCTAGGTATGAACTATGACGTCATAGCAATAGCTTATAGTAACTACACTCTGGACACTACCTGAAATATGTCAATATTTGGCTGGATATTATGTAATAGGTAGAAATATGGGTTGATTGATTCATTTGCGTATATCTCAACAATGCAAGCATCGAAACAGATAGGACTTGGTGAATATTAAGAACACACAAAAGTCTCTGTTTGACACTCTTTTTGAGCTCTGAATTCCTTAAAACAAACAAGAAGGGACCATCTCAAATAAGTTTTTATTAAGGAAAACCCGCAACGATAAACCATAGAAAACAACAACGGATAAAGAACAATGGAGGGATTATAATTTAATAAAATGTTGTGGGATGTGATGCAATAATGGGTGTTTCAAAAGGAGCTGATCAAAAAATGTCTTCAAACCGTTGGAATTATGTGGCGTTTACTTTAACAATACACATCTAGTAGCTCTAAAGATAGCAGTAATAAGAGGGGTTGTGGAAGCCATATTTGATTGACACATTAATGTATGTCTTCATTTTGATTATCACAATAAGTATACACATTGATTTAAGTATTTTTCAATGTTTCTGATTAGATTTTGAAGGCACAGTAAGCTTTTATCTGGTAAATAGGATGATTTTAGCGGTTTTTGGCACAGTTCAAAAATATCTGCCGTCTGCGCATGCGCATGTTTTCTGTATGTTTCATATGAATAAGTTCAGCTTATTACTTACCTATCCTATGGAATCGCACAAACTGGATACAGTTAAAAATTGTATTGTTTGAAAGACAAAGGTTCCTTCTTTGTGTTGATCACACTCCCTCAATAGAATCACTCATGCATGCCATACCATGATCACTATCATTACTTAATGACCAACCCTCGTAATCAACTAGCAACCAAAAGTATTAGGACAATTTGCAAGCTACAAGTTGAGAGAAAACACCGGGAATCCATTGAACTACTGTGTTAGCTTTTTGGTATTCTAGGGAAATTAATTAATGGAAAGTTCTTAAAAGTTTGTTTAAATGGATATGGAATATTCTTGAGACACATTATTTAAAGGAAAACATCAATAACAATATTTCAGTGATTAAAGTTTTGGCATTGAAATATTTTAGTTAATTTAGAGTAAAATTAGATTGACAAACAAATCTTAAGTTATGATAAAATGAATAGCAACTGTGTAGTGTTCCCAGGTCATGTGGGTTCTATGAGAAAGTACAGACAATGTGGATGGTTTCCATTTAAAATATGAAAGTAAAGGTGTCAACATAAAAGTAAGTTTCCCTTCCAAAAATCTTGTTTCTAAGATGAACAAAGAGATCATGTGTCAATATATGTGAGAGATGAAAGACTAGGGACAATATTGCGATTAGTCTTACTTGAGTGAATCCATTGACAAAACAATTGAGAGGTGTTTTTTTAAAGGAAGTCAAAATTGTCACACTACCCACCATAGGATTACATAGCTATAATGAGGTTGATGAATTATTCATGAGCTATTTTCAATGGGAAATTTGTATTTGAAGTATGCACATGTTTTCTACAATTCCGAGGAATTGAATAAGCAGATGTTGTAGTAAATATGAATTTATTAATGAGAAGATGTTCAGCAACACATTTATTCAACTAATAGGGACATATTGCACTCCAAATTTAATATATAGGATGTTTATGACACCATAACCAAGTGTCCTAATACTTTTGGTTGCTAGTGTACAAGAACAAAGAATGTCCTTCGCATACCCGGAGTAACTAACACGATGAAATAGTGTACCAGTCGCACAATGCACATAATTATGTTATAGGAAATGACTGAACTGAACCCTGATGTTATTATTAACTTTTAACATTTTCTATAATATTTTTACATGTAAATATTAATGCAATCAAATCCATTGTACATTAATTAACATATCCTTTTTGTTTTTCCTTTTTTATTTGATGTTTCCTTTTTCATTGCATAACGCAGTTACCTCCTCTGTACACATCAAATGACTTGACTGCTCTTTCTTGGGTAAGTAACTATATCCTCTATATGGATATAAAATATTGGTCCACTCAGATATCGTGACCTGACAAGAGACATCATAACATGGCTTATCGAAGTTTAGCTAAGCTATTTAGGTAACGTAGATATATTGGAAAGTTTGGGGACAAATAATTTAACGAATACCGTTCAGCTTTGTGCACGTTTAACATGCCCGACACTGTATATATTTCACGTAGGCCTACATTGTGCAATACATTTTGCATTCTCGGTGTCTTCTGATTGTCCAATAATCAACTAAAAGCATGATTGTTTCTTACGAGATATCAAATTTCGACGGCAGAAATATAGAGAAACCATGTTTCATCTCTATGACTATGCCGTAAACATATGTTAAACACATATAATCAGCAGCTATATCAGACATGGTAGACACATCTGTAGTTCGCAGTATGATCAGATGATACTGCTGGTGATTATGACAGCTACACAGGCACCAACATCATACAGGCTGTCTCAAAAAGAGTACTTCTTATCTATACCTAAAGTTTTTTCAGGTAAATTGTATTAGGCCGTTATTTGTTTATCCTATTGGGCATACTTTAAGCCCTTGGTTAGAATTTTATAATTGATTAAAATTGGACTAATCAAACTGAAGATACACTCCATGGCTAGAACAAAAAATGTATGTGTTAAACGTGTTTAATCTCTTACGGTAATGCATATTAATTAATGTTTATTTGTTTATTTGATTTCAATGGTGAGGGGAAGAATAGCTCGTTACATTTGTGCGATTCCATGCTTTTTTATCCTACTGTGTCTCTATTTTGCCGAAAACTCATGACATGTAGTAGCAATCAAAATAGCAACGACCAGTTTTGACGATTCATTACAATTCATTTCAAGCAGTGTCTTCTCTGATTTTTCTTTCATTCAACAGGAAAACTACCTTTGACGACATGGATTTAAGATTGTACTGGGTGTGATTCTAGTGTTGCTATATAATACCACGGAAGCAATACCGGTATCCTATTTGTAAATAACTCGTATCACAAATCCTGCTTATATTCATGCAAATACAAAATATAGATATGTCTATTTTCTAAAATAAACTGTAAAGAAATCTGCTTGGTTTACGAATTCTGCCAAAACAGCATGGTCCATGATACATATCACGACGTTTCCAAATAGAATCTGTTAATGTTATTCTCTGTTTTAGCTATAGCGAGGAAAAATATAAAATACCTTAAACTGGTCGACACAATGTGAAGTATTTACAACCATGAATGAAGGAGATGATTTTTAGTAGTTTCTGCCTGTAAGAGTGTAACATATTTTTGAGTTGTGATTCATGGGTTAAGGGTCGGTGTATTATCCGTTACCAAATTGACAAATCCAACATTTTAGCTCTCTGAGTGTTATTATGTTTCCACTCCCTCAACATTTTTGGACTTGTGATTTGATATTTCGTCGGTAATAACTCATCTAAGGATGTGTCTATTTCCCACTATGTGGTCCAATTTAAAGATTTCAAAGGACATAATTATGCCCCAAGGGCATAAGCTAACCATCATAACCCTGAAACAGATCAGATGATGATTTATTACCGGCAAAATGTCAAAATCACAGGTCCAAAAGTGATAAGGGAGTGGAAACATAATGGTTTCGGTTTAGTCGTTAAAAATATTTGAAAATTAAGTTTTTATTTAGTATGCTGCATCCCAGTGTATATATTATTCTCTTTCTTTTGATGTATTCTGTAAAGCGCGTTGTTATCCTTTTCGAGGTAAGGCGATATATATATAAATGCCTGTTATTATTATTATTATTATCATTATTATTATTATTAAGCCAAAAACCCTCGGTGAAACGTTCACAGCATTCCCCGTAAATGTAAAAATGTACCCAATTACATCCCAAATTGAGACCTTCAGTTGGGTACTTCAGTTGGGTAATGAAAGTGTTTTGGTTAAAAATTTCAACAACATTTGTTTGAAAAAGCAATTTTTGTCCCCAACAATTGTTTTGGTTTGTGAATAAAAATACAACAACAAAAGATCGTTCGGGCTTGTACAGAAGGGATTTTCTCGTCACCTAATAGTTGTCAAAGAATATATTATAGCAATTCAAATATTTAGAGTTACTGTCCATAATTCAGCTTTGCCCCAAAATAGAGAGGGACTATACTCTGTTTGGCCATCTCGAGACAGTGACGTAATCGCGTATTCTACTAATTGCATCACATAACGCGCGCGAATACTCGCGGCACTGGCGTACAAACACGAGCGTTGAAAGGCGGAAGATACACACGCGTGCGTAAAAGCTGCGCCTCTTCAGATACGTCACTGTCTCGAGATGGCCAAACAGAGTATATTTAGAAAACATATCCTCCCATCTTACACAATATTTAAACTTAGCCAATGTATTTTTAGAGGTATATCTATACAAGGCAGTTTCTTAAAGCTATTGATTAATAACATAAAGTACATACACGCAAGCATTTCAACTTATATACAAACTATTTCATTGCCATGATTACGGTTATATGCCCGGATGCCCTGTGTATCAAAACGGTTACGGTCTTATTATATTTTGAGGATAATATATTAAATCCTATTACATAATAGCTTCCCTTTTTTACAGCGTATATGCAACTAAAATTAATATAAGATTTAAATGTATTTACAATACCAATGATATATGAAATACAGCTGTATATTGCAAGACAATGCATCCATTTGTCAATTTCAATGTATGCATATTCATGGATGACCTGAATAGATTGAATTACGTTGCTCCACTTTGTCTTCTTTTTGTTGACGTCATTCTTAATTCATTTGGATGTCATTCCGGCAAGACCTAATACACTAATATTGTAAATTCGGTACTTTAACAAAAGGCTTAATCAGTACCTGAATCGTGTCAATGTTCAATTATAATCCATTATTTATTGTGCATGGATTTACCTTTCCACAGATTCTGTGATTTTGAACTTCAATCATACATTTAAATAAAACCTTTGATCAATTAAATTTGTTCCACCATATCTCAAAACATTGTGTAACGTTTTCTTAAGGACAGATATCGACGAAAATTAAATTAAGATGATCTTAATAAGTTGAAATGTGTACATACCTTGCGGGAATAAGACAATTCACTGCTGGAAAATCTCACGACAATTAATTATGAAGATATGTCACAGTAATTTCATTTTTGAATCACCAGTTTCTCCAGATTGATCAATTCATGACCTGTAAGAAATGACATTGACAGCTGTATTATACGAGGGGGTATCAACAAGTTTTTGAAATCACCCAGAAGTAAGGGAGCCAGAAACTTAATTTTGATATGTGATCCTTCAGACCTTTAGTGATATCAATAATAATAATAAAAAATGCATATCTATCAATCTCTACATTTCTACATGTAATAGATTCACAGACTTTGGCCGACCATTTCAGTATAGGTAATATCTTCCAATTGAGGGAAGGCAGTGATTTGAAACCTTAATCTGATCACTGGCACATGGTTATATGCTTCCTGTGTCTTCTATCACATCGTAGGTAGTTCGTACCAACGATAGGTTTCTCCTGTCATCCAGATTTTGTTTTCCTTCTAATTTAATCACCATCTATTCAAGAAGGATTAGAGTTGATGAACAATGTGTTACTTGTTTTAAGATGGCACATTTGAATAGCGCGCTATTTGCTTGGGTAGTTTAAATGCATGCATGGACGCGTGATATTCGGGGATGTGTCGCTTCAACGCTTTGAAGTCCATATCACAGCGAAGCCAATAGCATCTAAACCATTATACCGATATCGTCGTAATTTGGTCCATTGTGGTTCCTCCAAGGCCATGTGTTTTGAACTCACCACCCAAAAAGGGTGGTGACGTTGCATTTTTGGTGACGAATCATACATCTCTCTCTACTAACTCAACCACTAATTGTAGTAGAGCTATGGTTGAGGCGTCATTTGAAACCCTACTGATCATGTGAATAAATCAGGTATTTCTATACCAGTTTGGCTAAGATATCATTGATTATATTGTGAAAGTCAGGGGTGGTGGCGGTGGCGGTGCCGCTGTGTACAATCTCTATGTGGAATATAGAATATGTTCCCAATTCTACGTTCAATTTACAATAACTCCTCATTCCTGTATGGTACAAACATGATTTTGCTCCCATTTATAGATTATTTTATATTCTATAAGATTCTGTTTCAACAAACGTGACAACTATTATGTAACAATTGTAATCATGAATCGATTGCATTGTCCTTGGCTTTCTCCCTATTCGCCTTACAGTGAACTTGCCCTAATTTATCGGTTTTAATGACTATAACAAAAAAAAGGTATTCAACCTATGATAGCAAAATTGTACATTTTTGGAAAGCTCTCAAATATATTAATATTTATATTAATGTATCTATATTCTTGGTATTTGTATTTTATATACTTGTTGTAATTTTTATATTACTTAAACTGTGTATATACTTTGATAGTATCTTTTTAATATTTTATAATGTTGTTTTTTGTATTGTGTACGGCGCTTTGATTTTTTTTTGGAAAAGCGCCTTATAAATGCTCTGTAATAATAAATAATAACCGATCGGCCAATGTTTATGAATATAGTATAGTTTAGGTATATGCTCATCACTCTAGTGAGTCTATAAAATATACGACATTGAAAAAAATACAATTAATTAGATTAGTATTATAAATAAAACGTCAATGAACGGTCATGGCTAAAACAGGAAATTATGATTTTGATAGTTATGTACATGTAGGATACAACTATAATATAAAACGTCAAAATGTCATCACATGTTAACTGATCACAATTTAAAACATACAAAACAGGGCTATAATTAAAAGGATGCGTAATACCGTATGGGAGGATCATCTAACATAGTGCGGTTGGATTCACCAGCCTTTTTCAGTTTTTGGAATAACGCATAAAGCTTGTTGTATTGGCCTGGTAGTGGTGTCAAGAGATTATACTGATACTATAATATGTATCACAATATCACCACAATGACGTGATGCTAATTAACGTACATTTGAGTAGTATACGTAATGAGTATTCCAGCTATGAACTATGGTTATGATATTGTTCGACGACATGACGGAGATTATGATATTATTGGACAACAAGTCGGAAATCAGTTTTGATTGTAGTCGTTGAACATCTTACATTTTAATTCGCTACCGTCACAAATGGTTAGCCAAATGGTTTGCTGTGGAGTGAGGACTATATTGGGGCCAAATAGCACATTCAGATTGCCGGCCAATAATAACCTGTTATAATATCACACCCGTGATACTGAAATCCCAACAAGAATATATATATCAAGGTGAACCAATTCAATTGTAAATAATCGAATTAATACAAATCAATTTCAATCATGATGATGCTAAGCAACATACACGCCCGGAAGTTTAACATGAACCGGTCAATGTCCAAAACATCTAGGAAACGGGAGAAGCTACAGTGGATCCTCGTACATGTTTCCCTAGTCATCGGAGTGTTCGCGTACGCTTTCATTGGAGCAGCTGTGTTTGTAGCTATCGAGAATCCTAACGAAGTCATAGAGTCTCAGAGGTTACAAACAGCTAGAGATAATCTGATGGAGCACATAGAGGACATGATTAGTATAGCGATCAATGGTACTGGTAGTGATACCATTAACGTTACTGCCTCTATCCGCGAAGCTCTTGAAAGATACGAGGAGAATATGACACACGCTGTTTGCAATCATCATGTAGATAGGAAAGGTGAAGTCCAGTGGACGTTCTACACCGCATTGTTCTTTTCTGCTACTACCATAAGTATGATTGGTAAGTACGCAGATGCGAAACATTAGGTCAAATGTATACGTGTGTATTAAGCTTAGTACGATTATGGTGCTAAGGTACTCGATTATGGCTTGCTTTAAGTATTAAGCTTAGTAAATATATGTTCTTGGAGTACCTACTACATGTGTTATTCATCATTTAGCATTTAACAATTTTCGTTTAGCAGTTTTCATCATAGAAATCAATGCAACTACATATTAGATGGCTACTCGTCCGTTGACGATCTTTCTGTGAACTGGGTCATTTAACATATGTTTAACTTTTAACGAAAGGTTGGCTAATGTAGATAAAGCCATAATCCGGTGTACAAATAACAACATAATCTTATGGCATCAGATATAATTTCTCTGAAGACACCTTTCTTGTCCAGGGAAACAGGTGGCTTTACACTTACAATTTTGATCGTTTTAAGATAAATTGGAACCTATGTAGCTTATCGTACGCTATTGCCGGACGGACAAATTCCCAAATGGTACTGGTTGAGTCGCCGAAGGCTGACTATATAGTTTTGTTTTGTCATTTTTAGAGTAGTTGCTCCAACAAAATGTGGTAGCCCAATGACACGCAATGTAGCAACGCTAAATTTTACATAAAAGTTGCACGGTAAGAGCTTTCTAATCGGTTTCCAAAATCACCAAAACGTCTGCGTGGCCCAAAATATGGAGTTTGCAGCGCTTGTTGAAAAAATGAATGCAATAGATAGGTAGAATAGAGATAGCGAAGTTTCCCGAAGTTTGGACGAAATTGAAATCAGCCAGGAAAGTGGTCTAATCGATGGTTCAATTGTGATTTTATACGATTTTTTTTAGGGGAAATTGCGCGACGAGCCATTTTGTTTCTATTTCCATAGACAACCCACCCCGACCCCGACGTCGCGGCATGGCGCAAAATATGGAATTAGCCGTGTTTGTTAGAATAGAAAATGACATATTTAGATAGAATAGAGTTTTCTAAAGTGTACCGTGATTTGGTCGAGATTCAATTCGTCCATGAAAGTGTTGCAATCGATGGTTCAATTGTGAATTTGTAGCATGTTTTTGAGGAGAAACTGAGTGACGAACCATTTTGTTTCTATTTCTGAACTCACCACACGTATGCGTGGCCCAAAATACGGAGTTTTAAGTGCTTGTTAGAATGGAAAATGCCATAGATAGGTAAAATAGGATTATATAAGTATCCCGTTCTTTGGACGAAATTTAAATCATTCGGGAAAGTAGTATAATCGATGGTTCAATGGACTCTAATTGTGAATTGTTGGCGTGTTTTGTGAATAAAATGGCGTATTGGGCTGGTAGACTAGTCATTTCTCCATCACCACCCGGACACTGCGCCTATACGCTGGTTTTTTGTTTTAAAATGCCAAGGATGTATTCATTAACCACCAAAAAAAATGCACAAAAATTAACTCTTGGGGAACTCTTGGAATTAGGGTTTAAAGTTGAGGGTTCATTATTGCGTCTTTAGCGATATTGACACGATGGCGTTCCATCGAAATGATGACATGCGGTGATTAAGTGTGACTACGAGCTGCGTGTACAGAACATCTCCATTCAAAACACACATCGAAGAACATGTTGTAAGTATGATACGGTATACGATACATTTCATAGTCTATAGATATTTGTAGCTTGTTATGTTTATTGGTAATTGATATGTCATCGGTAGTGATATAATAATTGGTATAATTCATGTATTGAAACATTAAGCTATTCAATGACCCTTTTAAACGGCAAAATGGTGTTTGTCATCTGATTATGAAGCGAGATGGTATGGTCGGCAATATTGGTAATAATCACTTATCACAAGAAGACGGACTACGTTATGGATTGAATGTTTTATTGATGACGGAGCAAGTGGATTTGAGTGTGAAACGCACAGGGGTGTATGTCTACGGTATTAAACAACTAAAAGGCGGAGTAAATAAGGAGGGAAAAGGGAATGACACGCACATCATAGGGAACCGGAGAAAGAAAGATAGAACCAGGAGTAGATCCTATGATTAAGTGCATCAAACCCCCAGGGGCCCTTGCCCCCACCCCCCCCCCCCCCCCCCCCCCCCACACACACACATCCTATCGAGAATGCAGTATTTGTTGCAATTTTGAGTTACCAGAGCTACTTATGAGTGATTTTTCGAAAGAGTTGGGACAGTTGATAATCGAGTCCATCGGTTTCGTCGAGCAACTGGCGTAAAGAAGATGAAGATATGACACAGAGCCACCGGCCAGTTGAAGATGAAGATATGTACAGAGCCACCGCACCGGCCAGTTGAAGATGAAGATATGATACAGAGAAGGCGTGTAGCAGATACAGATATAGCACAGAGTGACCGGTGTGAAGAAAATGAAGATATGAAGAGCGACCGTCGCGGCGGCGTGAAGAAGATGAAGATATGAAGAGCGACCGGCGTTAAGAAGATGAAGCTATGATACATTAGAAGGCGTTTCAACATTTCATATTCGGAATGTAAATGTTATTCACTGACAACTCAAACAAGAGAACAGATCTGTTAGTGTTAATATTGGTTCAATCATGATTATTAACGAGTCCTTATACATTTTCATTTAACTATCGATTGCAAAATACTGAAAAGTAATCTGTGGTTCTTCTATTTAATCAAACAAATTTTATATCATCAACTTTGTGTATATTGGAAATAGCCTTACGGATACTTTTGAATCAAAATGATTATAATTTGCAGGAATTTTGTCTTTGCTGCTGTCTTAACTTTTAAGAAAAGAGACGATATGTTGTCTATACATTCAAAGTTCATCTGCCATTTGGTGCAAGGATAAATTCTCTTTGTACGACAGCAATACCCTTCCTTTTCATTTTGGTGGCAGGTCCTATGTCAAAGAAACGCAAAT